>JAXCGZ010009694.1:0-5000 GCA_037179515.1 Halocaridina rubra | reverse complement strand
AAATGCCTCATGTATATAGATAGATAAAAATGATTTTACTATACACTTCGTATTTTTTTTCTATATAATGAGGTTTATGATATATACTTTTAAAGAGAGTTACAATAATACGTAATAATAAAAATATTATTGTTCAATGATTTGTTGAGGCTTTTCTTATATATGTGGTCAAAAAGAGAGCAACAAATTGGAACAGAAACGTTACTGAGGAACAAATCACAGGAACAGGTTGAGAGTCTAAACAAATAGGAGGGAAATCGTTTTCTATTTTGGCAGTAAACACTCGCACACGCGCGCGCACGCTTACACACACACACACACACACACACACACACACACACACACACACACACACACACACACACACACACACACACACACACACACACACACATATACTCACAGAAAATGGTCAAGAGTAAAATATTACTCAGCCTCTGCAGCTTGTATACGTGCTTATGACTGTTTTTGTTAGTTTTGTGAAATAAAATGACTGTAAATATTTAAATTATCTTAACTTTCTGAATATGAATGCGTTAATTGTTCTTGTAAAAACTAATTATTTTTACTCAACGAGCTAATTCTTACTGGTAATGGTCCAATCGCCTTCCCACTGTTGGGTTAAGTTCTCCTCGTTTTGTGAATGACTATTTATCAAATTTTTAATATCACTTGCTGTGTAGAGAATGTGAAACGGGCCGTAGAGGCAACTGCTGATACTTAAAACATTTTCGATTACTCTTATCCAGAATATGGATGTGAGAGTCATGGCGTTTGTCGATAAAAACGATAATTTCACCTCCTTATGTCGAGGATGTGGACGTGAGGGCAGAAGTGTTTGTTGATAAAATGGATTTCACCACTTATATCGAGGAAGTGGATGTGAGAGTCGTGGCGTCTGTCGATAAAATGGATAATTTCACCTCCTTATGTCGAGAATGGGGACGTGAGGGCAGTAGTGTCTGTCGATAAAAAGGATTTTACCGACTTATGTCGAGAAAGTGGATGCGAGAGTATTGGCGTCCATTGATGAAAAGGAGAATTTCACATACTGATGTTGAAATAAACAAACAAACAAAACAAAAACATTTATTTCCATTTCGTACAATGGTTATTCAACATTAATAGTAACTTATAAGTAGACATGTAATTAAACTAACAAATAAGAGGGCTAGACATATAGTTAAATTAAATGTAGCTTTCATATAAAATAATAATGCTGTAATAAAAATGTTACAATAATGTTAATAATAAAGTAGTAAGTATGCCACTAGATACAGGATCGTTATTATCGGCATCATTTCCATATTTGTTTCCTTACAATGAGAATAATTAGTTCTTAATGAGCAGCAACTATTTGTCCAAAAGAAAACTATATAGTTTGCCTTTGAAAGCTGTGAAAGAGGATGCATTTTTAAGATGCTCTGGAATATTATTCCAGAGTGTTGGCCCTTTGATAGTGATCATCTTTGAACCTGCTTCTGTGTTTGTTCTGTGAATAAAGAGCTCACTGCTCTGTCTTGTGTTGGTTCCCCTTATATCCCTGACTGTTTTTAAATCAAATAGCCAGCTAGGATAATGATGGTCCAAAATTTTGAATACAAAAACATAAATAGCATAAGCGACCTTATTTTCTGCCCGCAGCCACCCAAGTTTATTGAGAGCTGGTGTGATGTGGTCATATTTTCTTATTCCTCCTAGGGCAACTCGAGCTGCAAAATTAATAAGCTTCTGTATTCTGTTTATCTGAGTCTTAGTGGTAGCTCCCCAAACAGTTGTGCAGTAATTAATGTGACTTAGGGCTAGAGATTCAACAACAGTTATTCGAGTGGTAGTCTCAAAATTGTCTTTTATACGTGATAAGTATATTAATGTTCCTGTAACCTTTTTGCATACTTTATCTATGTGGGAATCAAACAACATGTGGTTATCAAAGTGAATTCCTAGGTTTTTGACTGTTTTGCTAGGTGTGATAATATTGTTGCAAAAATTAATTGTTGTGTTTTCTGGAATTTGTGCTATGTGGAACCTTGAACCAATAAATATGCACTGTGTTTTACTTTCGTTAATTAACAGCCCAATTTCTTGGAAATAGGTTTTAATTTTTGACAGGTGTTTTCTGCTCTTAAAGTTAGCTCTGGGAGATTATTAATATCACCACTAAGGAGTAGTTGAGTGTCATCTGCATATTGTACGACTAGACAGTCAGAAATGAAAGAAGATAGATCATTTACGTAAATGGAGAAGAGGATAGGACCAAGTACTGATCCCTGTGGAACACCAAATGATACATTTTTTGGCACAGAGATAATGTTGTTAAGACGTATGGACTGTTTACGATTAGATAGATACTCGCTAAACCAGCTTGGATCAATATTTAAGTTAATACATTTACTTAAAAGAATTTCATGGTTTACACTGTCGAAGGCTTTTGATAGGTCTAATAATACGAGAAGAGATATTTTTTTCATATCTATATTATTATATATACTATTCGTAACTTTAAGCAGTGCAGTTTCCGTCGAAAGTTTCGGTCTGAAACCATGCTGGTTAATACTTATTATTCTATTTGATTCTAAATATGACATAAGTTGGCATGCAACAATTTTTTCTAATATTTTAGAGAAAATGGGTAGGAGGGAAATGGGACGATAGTTTGTCACATCTTCTCTGTCCCCCTTTTTATGCAGAGGTATTACATGTGCTATTTTCCAAGAGTCAGGAAGCTTTTTAGCAACAATGGAAGTGTTCATAATAGTTAGAATATAGGATATGAAAGGAACCTCAACTGCGTCAGCCGAAAAATTATTCTTTCATTTATTCGTGTCGAGAATGCGTTTGGAGAGAGTATTGCGTCTCTCGAAAAGTGATCATTTTGCTTATTCTTGTGTAGAATTTGTAGGAGAGAGTATAGAGATATATCGAAAAATTAATTATTTTGTTTAAACAAGTCGAAATCTAATTGAGAGCATAACTTCGACCGTCGCCTCTTAGCCATTACCAACTAAGCGGGCATGTTTAGTGGAAATGGAATTTCATTTATGAAACCAACACCTTCAAGAACTCAGATATGAGAATAAGCAAGAATAAACCTTTAATGAACTTTTATGGATATGAAAAAGCTATCTATCTATCTATATACATAAGCTGTTTTACCCCCTGTAAAGGGAGTGGCTGAGTCAAGCCAAAATTTCTTGACTCTTAGGAAAAGAGAATACAGAGGAGGAGATTCAAAGTCCCCTCGCTCCGCCTCATTTAGGCGACTCTTACGACACGCAGGGGAACGCTGAGGAAGTAGTCTTGTAAATAGTTAATACAGGAAGTAGGAACAATGTTTTTTTTTTTTTTGTAAAGTTTATCAATTCGGAGTTATAGCATTGCCCATCAGGATAAGTGTTCGTTAGGACAATTGCCCCTCTAAGCTAACCTTACTTAAGCTCGTCTAATTTAACCAAGTATGAATTAATAAATAGCCCATTATATATTTCTTTCCATTTGGAGTTATTTTTCTAGGGGCAATTGTTCTAAAGGGCAGTTGCCCATAGGGACAATATTCCGTACCCCTATCAGCTCAGTAGAATTTATGCAGAATAAATATAAGTAGAGTTTCCTTGCTTCATCGGATGATTATTTTTTACAATCCTAGAATTGGAAAACTGTTTTCTTAGGTATATTCAGTATTTGGATTTTTCCCTTATGTCTTAACTCATAAAGAATGAATATTATCTTTCTTAACCTCAATATGATATATATATATATATATATATATATATATATATATATATATATATATATATATATATATATATATATATATATATATATATATAAATATATATATATATATATATATATATATATATATTATATATATATATATATATATATATACACATACACATAATCTATTTTTAAGGAAATCGTCAGGACTTAAATGGAAATAGATGGATAGATAGATAGATAGATAGATAGATAGAGAGAGAGAGAGAGAGAGAGAGAGAGAGAGAGAGAGAGAGAGAGAGAGAGAGAGAGAGAGAGAGAGAGAGAGAGAGAGACAGAAAGAAAGAAAGAAAGAAAGAAAAAAAGAAAGAGAGAGAGAGAGAGAGAGAGAGAGAGCATAGAAAAAACAAAGCTGAATAGAGGAAAAATAGCTAATTTCGAGCTTAAGTCCTCTGCAAATATTTGAGGAGAGGTGGCCATTAAGGTGCGGCGAGAGTAATGTTTACTGAATTTTATATTATTATTATTATTATTATTATTATTATTATTATTATTATTATTATTATTATTATTATTATTATTATTATTATTATTATTATTATTATTAATATTATTATTATTATTATTATTATTATTATTATTATTATTATTATTATTATTATTATTATTATTATTATTATTATTATTATTATTATTATTATTATTATTATTATTATTATTATTATTATTATTATTGTTATTATTATTATTATAATTATTATTATTATTATTGTTTGTTGTTGTTGTTGTTGTTTTTATATTGTATCATTCGACTGTATGTTGGTTAGTTTTATATTTGATCTAAAATTTTATTTGCATAAAACTATTTACGATGTTATTTTTTTTTCTTTGAGTTGCAGATAATATATTTAGCTGTGTTGTGTTTTGTATATATATATATATATATATATATATATATATATATATATATATATATATATATATATATATATATATATATATATATATATATATATATATATATATGTATATATATATATATATATGTGTGTGTGTGTGTGTGTGTGTGTGTGTGTGTGTGTGTGTGTGTGTGTGTGTGTGTGTGTGTGTGTGCTTACGTGTGTTTGCGCATGCGGATGATATATGTGTAAGTATGTATGTGACGTGGAGGTTTTTATTATCCCACCGTACGCCACCACTGACGTGGAGGTTTTTATTATCCCACCGTACGCCACCACTGACGTGGAGGTTTTTATTATCCCACCGTACGCCACCACTGA
>JAXCGZ010009693.1:85000-95629 GCA_037179515.1 Halocaridina rubra | reverse complement strand
GCTTTATCAGAGGAAAACTGAAGTAAAAGAACAGGTTTTAAGGCTAAAGAGAGCGGATGGAAGCATCACTGAGACGGACGAAGAGATCTGCAAAGAATTGAACAAGGAGTTTCAGTCAGTATTTACAGTAGAAAATACCCCACCCCCTCAGATTGCAGTGATAGAAGCTCAAGGGCCGGTATTAGAGAACATCAACCTTACAGCCACAGAGGTATGCAAAGCGCTGATGGATTTAGATGTTCATAAAGCTACAGGTCCTGATGACATATCCCCTCATGTGCTTAAAAAATGCGCAAACACAATATCAGTGGCACTAAGTATCATATTTAAGGAGTCATTGGAGTCGGGGGAGATTCCAAGATGCTGGAAACAAGCAAATGTGATACCTATCTTCAAAAAGGGAAGGAGGGATACGGCTCTGAACTATAGACCAGTTTCCTTGACCAGCATAGTTTGCAAACTTATGGAGAAACTACTAAGGAAACATATCTCTCTTCACTTGGAATCCTTCAACTTTTTGTCAGTGAGGCAACATGGCTTCAGAGAAGGAAGATCAACAGTAACAAACTTATTAGAATTTTATGATGAGGTAAGCCAAATCTTACAGGAAAGAGAGGGCTGGGCAGATTGCATATTCCTAGACTTCCAGAAAGCGTTTGACACTGTTCCACATGGGAGACTTATTAAGAAGCTGCAATCAATGGCTAGAATAGGTGGAAATGTCTTGGAATGGATAAAAACTTACGTAGAAGGAAGGGAACAGAGGGTTAGAGTATGACACTCAGTGTCTGAATGGAGAAGAGTTAGTAGTGGAGTCCCACAGGGTTCAGTTTTAGGGCCACTTTTGTTCCTTGTATATGTAAATGACCTACCAGAGTCTGTAAATTCATTCATGAATATGTTTGCAGATGATGCAAAGATTGTGAAGAAAGTAAAAAACGAGAACAATGGTAGAGAACTTCAGGAGGATCTAAATAATCTGCATGAGTGGTCAGAAAAGTGGCTAATGAAATTCAATACCTCAAAATGTAAGGTAATGAGAATGGGTACAAGTGCAAGAAGGCCCAAGCTTGACTACTCGGTGGCTGGAGTACAACTTCAAGAGACAGAAAATGAGAGAGATCTAGGAGTAAACTTACTGGCAGATTTGTCTCCAGAAATACATATAAATGGCGTAGTAAGGGCAGCATATGCATTCTTATCAAATGTAAGGGTAGCCTTCAGGCACATGGACAAGGAAATGTTCAGAAATATTTATGTAACCTATGTGAGGCCAAAACTCGAATATGCAGCCCCCTTTTGGAATCCGCACTTGAAAAAGCACATAGCTAAGCTTGAAAAAGTTCAAAGACATGCCACGAAACTGGTGCCAGAAATACGCAATCTCAGTTATGATGAGAGGCTGAGGGAATTAGACTTGCCATCACTCGAAGCTAGAAGAGTAAGGGGGGATATGGTGACAGTCTTTAAATTCCTTCATGGTTATGATAGAGTGGATAGGGATCGATATTTCGATATGGCTGGCTCTAGAACTAGAGGTCATAGTTTGAAGCTTCGGAAGAAAACTTGTTTGCAGGATGTAAGGAAATACTTTTTCAGTGTAAGAGTAGTTGATAATTGGAATTCGCTAAGCGAGGAGGTAGTTAATGCTACCTCAATCCATAGTTTTAAGGACAGGTATGATAAGTATCACTAAGTCTAAAAATGGAACCGATCAGGAGACGGGAAGATACGAGCTTTGGGCTCTTTCCCGTAAACACAATTAGGTAATCACAATTAGGTAATCACACACGGAATTGCTCCTCTTAAATTTTAAACTGTTTCGAGTGACTAAAGTGCTTAGTGGAAAACTTTACCATAATTTCCAAAAATCTGAAATCCTGCAGATTATTGTGAGTACAAAAACTAATATTTGTTGTAAGACGAGACTGTTCATATTAAAGGAAAAAAATTGAGAACTTTTTCGTGAGGAAGAGAGAGAAGCTGCCGTCCAGTTTCTGCCTTGAGGGAAATCTAGAAGAGTTGCCAGACGTGGAGCCTCACACCACATTACCTAATTTTTTGTGTAAACTGGGGAAAGCTCTTGAGCCGTTTTACCTGATCCTGTGGTTCTATATATTGTTAAAAACAGTATCCTTCCCATTTATATTAACTAGTTAGTTAGTTTGATACACGAAAAAATTGAATAATAAAAGAAAAAAAAAATTACCAAATACCCACCTGTCAACAGTACTGAGTTAAGTTGCCAAGTAGTACAGCAGTCCTATTTTCTTCATTTTTTTTGCTTTTCTTTTAGCTTTCTCGTTTGCTATTTTGTTATTTTGTATATATATTGAGTTAAATGTAAAGTCTAAATCCCGTGATAACATATCTTGGTTAGCAAGTCAGTTTATCAGTTAGGAAGAATATATAACAGAAACAGGTGGGTGCCACCTCGAACACAAATTCGAATTTTCCTTCAGGTTTGACTTTTGTTTTTCTTTTTCTTTTTATACTTAAATTACCATGGTCAAGTTTTTAAGTTAAGATGTGTGTTACCAGAAAGGAGACAAACTGAGTCACTAAATAGCACTTATATGGAGATATAAAAATTCTGTGTGAAGGTAAATTAGAAGTTTTTCTCTTTTCTTTTTTTTTTCCTCTTTCTCGTCTTCTTTCTATATTCTGTGAGAGGGAGAACATAAAAATGAAGCCATCTCTGTCCCAAACCTCTCCCACCCATGGGTCGGGAGAAGGGGTAGTCATCAGAGGACTTAAACAGAGAATCAAGAAGTTAGAGGAAATGGTTACAAGCCTTGATGATAAAATTCGGAATATGGATGGAGAAATGAAAGAGAATGAAACACTCAGAGAACAAATAAGATCTTTGGAGGAAGCAAATAAAGCACAAGGGCAGGAGAGAAAGGAACTAGAAAAAAGAATAAAGAAGCTGGAAGGGGAAAAGAGTCAACTAGAATCTAGAATTTCTAATCAAGAAGATAAAAACAAACAGCTAAATGACAACCTAAAGGAATTAGATGTTAGTTCACTGCTATCTTCTGAGAGAGACGAGATTGCTGCTTGGAATGTTCAGATTAAGGAAAACATTGAACAGTTCAGAAAAGAGTTCCAGGAGCTGAATATGGAAAATGATGCCATGAAAACGTCCTTTGCTGATGCACTAAAGGGGAATGTGGCAGTAAAAGAGGCTGTAAAGGTGGTGGCACTGGAAAACATACAAACAGTTGACTATAAAGAGACAGTAATCGAAAAAATGAAAGACGTTGTGATGGAAAGGGCAAACCCACTCATCAGACAGGCACTTGATAAGGAGAAGACAGTGGTAATCTCAGGCATAAGTGAATCCCAGGAGCCAACATGGCAGGGGAGACTTGAAGAAAATAAAGCTAACGTTGTAGACCTGATAAGAAAGCTTGGAGTAGTATGTGGTCCTGAGGATATTGTAAACATACACCAACTAGGTAAATATTCGAGGGAAGGAAAGCCGAGACCAACAAAAGTAACCTTTGAGAGAGGGGAGACATGTAGGGAAATATTGTTGAGAAAAAAAAGTCTAAAAGACCTTCAAGAATGCAAAGAAGTGTTCATTAGACGATACAGAACACAGGAAGAGATGGGAAAGATCAAAAACTTGTTGCAAGAGGCAAGAAGGTTAAATGATGAAAGAAATGAAGAAGAGAAGAAAAATTTTTGTTACGGAATACTTCCAGACAAAGGGGAGATAAAGAAGATAATGACAGAAGATCAGGGGATGGGGCCTCATTAAGATTGTTATACACAAATGCTAATGGATTAGCTGGTAAGGCAGTAGAATTAAAAGATAGGATTCACAACAGTAAGGCAGATATAGTAGCAATTACAGAGACTAAGTTGAGTGAGGACATAAACAGTGTCACAGTTTTTCCTAAGGGCTTCAGAATACTAAGGGTCGAAAGATCTGAGAGGACTGGTGGAGGGATAGCACTGCTCATAAGTGAGAGGATTCAAGTTGAAGAGATAAACTTGGCTATAGAAAGTGAGTTCAGGGAATTTCTTGTTGCTCGCATAAATACTGGGTCAGAGAGCATTATAATAACTGTTGTATACAACCCACCAAGGAACCAAAATAGGCTTGAAATTTATGAGGAAAGTCATATAGGTACGATTGAAGTCATAAACTCAGTTGTTAACATGGCGCGGGAGAAAAAATGTAGGATTTTTATTATGGGAGACTTTAATCATAAAGAGATAGATTGGATAAATCTTGACCCACACAGTGGTGAGGACTCCTTTGGGGCAAGATTCCTATATTGCGTACAAGGGAATTTCCTACACCAACATGTAATGGAACCAACAAGAGCCAGGGGTGGGGATGAGCCATCACTACTTGATCTGGTGTTCACAGATAATGTGTTGGATATTGAAAATATTGAGTATGAACCACCAATTGGAAAGAGTGACCACTGTGTGTTGTTGATGGAGTATATCATTGAAGACATTCTTCCTGAGAGTAGAGGCACTGAGGACATGAGGAGGAACTATCCGAAAGGAGATTACATCAAAATGAATGAGCTTTTTGCAGTTATTGACTGGAGAACCTTATTTTACAACAAATCTGTACAAGAAATGTATGACATCTTTTGTGAGAAATATGGGAAGATAGTAGATTGCTGCATACCTGTCACCAAAGTAGGTATAATTCATGCCAGAGAGAAATGGTTCGATAATGGGTGTAAAAGAGCTAAGGAGTGGAGAGACAAATGCTGGAAAAGGTATAGGAGGAGAAAAAACATAAATGCCTGGCAAACCTACAAAAGAGCAAGAAATGACTACCTAAGTAAAAGGAGAGAGGCAGAGAAAGATTATGAGAGGGACATCACCAGGAAGGCTAAAGAAAATCCCAAGCTTTTCCACAGCTTTATCAGAGGAAACCTGAAGGTAAAAGAACAGGTTTTAAGGCTAAAGAGAGCGGATGGAAGCATCACTGAGACGGACGAAGAGATCTGCAAAGAATTGAACAAGGAGTTTCAGTCAGTATTTACAGTAGAAAATACCCCACCCCCTCAGATTGCAGTGATAGAAGCTCAAGGGCCGGTATTAGAGAACATCAACCTTACAGCCACAGAGGTATGCAAAGCGCTGATGGATTTAGATGTTCATAAAGCTACAGGTCCTGATGACATATCCCCTCATGTGCTTAAAAAATGCGCAAACACAATATCAGTGGCACTAAGTATCATATTTAAGGAGTCATTGGAGTCGGGGGAGATTCCAAGATGCTGGAAACAAGCAAATGTGATACCTATCTTCAAAAAGGGAAGGAGGGATACGGCTCTGAACTATAGACCAGTTTCCTTGACCAGCATAGTTTGCAAAGTTATGGAGAAACTACTAAGGAAACATATCTCTCTTCACTTGGAATCCTTCAACTTTTTGTCAGTGAGGCAACATGGCTTCAGAGAAGGAAGATCAACAGTAACAAACTTATTAGAATTTTATGATGAGGTAAGCCAAATCTTACAGGAAAGAGAGGGCTGGGCAGATTGCATATTCCTAGACTTCCAGAAAGCGTTTGACACTGTTCCACATGGGAGACTTATTAGGAAGCTGCAATCAATGGCTAGAATAGGTGGAAATGTCTTGGAATGGATAAAAACTTACTTAGAAGGAAGGGAACAGAGGGTTAGAGTAAGACACTCAGTGTCTGAATGGAGAAGAGTTAGTAGTGGAGTTCCACAGGGTTCAGTTTTAGGGCCACTTTTGTTCCTTGTATATGTAAATGACCTACCAGAGTCTGTAAATTCATTCATGAATATGTTTGCAGATGATGCAAAGATTGTGAAGAAAGTAAAAAACGAGAACAATGGTAGAGAACTTCAGGAGGATCTAAATAATCTGCATGAGTGGTCAGAAAAGTGGCTAATGAAATTCAATACCTCAAAATGTAAGGTAATGAGAATGGGTACAAGTGCAAGAAGGCCCAAGCTTGACTACTCGGTGGCTGGAGTACAACTTCAGGAGACAGAAAATGAGAGAGATCTAGGAGTAAACATACTGGCAGATTTGTCTCCAGAAATACATATAAATGGCGTAGTAAGGGCAGCATATGCATTCTTATCAAATGTAAGGGTAGCCTTCAGGCACATGGACAAGGAAATGTTCAGAAATATTTATGTAACCTATGTGAGGCCAAAACTCGAATATGCAGCCCCCTTTTGGAATCCGCACTTGAAAAAGCACATAGCTAAGCTTGAAAAAGTTCAAAGACATGCCACGAAACTGGTGCCAGAAATACGCAATCTCGGTTATGATGAGAGGCTGAGGGAATTAGACTTGCCATCACTCGAAGCTAGAAGAGTAAGGGGGGATATGGTGACAGTCTTTAAATTCCTTCATGGTTATGATAGAGTGGATAGGGATCGATATTTCGATATGGCTGGCTCTAGAACTAGAGGTCATAGTTTGAAGCTTCGGAAGAAAACTTGTTTGCAGGATGTAAGGAAATACTTTTTCAGTGTAAGAGTAGTTGATAATTGGAATTCGCTAAGCGAGGAGGTAGTTAATGCTACCTCAATCCATAGTTTTAAGGACAGGTATGATAAGTATCACTAAGTCTAAAAATGGAACCGATCAGGAGACGGGAAGATACGAGCTTTGGGCTCTTTCCCGTAAACACAATTAGGTAATCACAATTAGGTAATCACATACACACACCCTTTCCTTACGATATATATATATATATATATATATATATATATATATATATATATATATATATATATATATATATATATATATTTATTTATTTATCTTAAAGAACAACATCAGTGAAACAATATATAAAGAGTGTCACTATACTTCGAGTCCTAAGTGGACCACTTCTCGTGTATATATATATATATATATATATATATATATATATATATTATATATATATATATATATATATATATATATATATATAGATAGATAGATAGATAGATAGATAGATAGATAGATAGATAGATAGATAGATAGGCAGACAGACAGACAGACAGACAGACAGATAGATAGATAGATAGATAGATAGATAGATAGATAGATAGATAGATAGATAGATACATACACATCATACATACATACATACATACATACATACATACATACATACATTAGTTAAGATGTGTGTTGCCAGAAAGGAGATAAATTGAGTCACTAAATAGCACTTATATGAAGATATAAAAATTCTGTGTAAAGCCTAAATAAAAGTTTTTTCTCTCTTTTTTTCCTCTTTCTCTTCTTCTTTCTATATTCTGTGAGAGGGAAAACATAAAAATGAGACCATCTCTGTCCCAAACCTCTCCCAACCATGGGTCGGGGGGAGGGGTAGCTATTAGGAGACTAAAACAGAAAATCAAGGATTTAGAGGCTATGGTTATAAACCTTGATGAAAAACTTCGGAGTATGGATAGAGAAATGAAAGAGAATGAAACACTCAGAGAGGAAATAAGACTTTTGGAGGAAGCAAATAAAGCACAAGGGCAGGAGAGAAAGGAACTAGAAAACGAACAAAGAAACTGGAAGGGGAAAAGAGTGAACTAGAAACCAGAATTTCTAAACAAGAACATAAAAACAAACAGCTGAACGACAACCTAAATGAATTAGATGTTAGTTCACTGCTCTCTTCTGAGAGAGACGAGATTGCAGTTTGGAATGTCCAAATTAAGGAAAATATTGAACAGTATAGAAAAGAGTTCCAGGAGTTGAATATGGAACATGATGCCATGAAAACTTCCTTTGCAGAGGCACTAAAGGGGAACGTGGCAGCAAAAGAGGCTGTAAAAGTGGTGGCACTGGAAAACATACAAACAGTTGACTACAAAGAGACAGTAATCGAAAAAATGAAAGACGCTGTGATGGAAAGGGCAAATCCAATAATTAAACAGGCCCTTGATAAAGAGAAGACAGTGGTAATCTCAGGCATAAGCGAATCCCAGGAGCAAACATGGCAGGGGAGACTTGAAAAAAATAAAGCTAGGATTGTAGACCTGATAAGAAAGCTTGGAGTAGTTTGTGGTCCTGAGGATATTGTAAACATTCACCAACTAGGCAAATATTCGAGGGAAGGAAAGCCGAAACCAACAAAAGTAACCTTTGAGAGAGTGGAAACATGTAGGGATATGCTGTTGAGAAAACAAAGTCTAAAAGACCTCCAAGAATTCAAAGAAGCGTTCATTAGATGATACAGAACACAGGAAGAGATGGGAAAGATCAAAAACTTGTTGCAAGAGGCAAGAAGGTTAAATGAGGAAAGAAATGAAGAAGAGAAGAAAAATTTTCATTTCAGAGTTCTTCCAGACAAAGGGGAGATAAAGAAGATAATGACAGAAGATCAGGGGATGGGGCATCATTAAGATTGCTATACACAAATGCTAATGGATTAGCTGGTAAGGCAGTAGAATTAAAAGATAGGATTCACAACAGTAAGGCAGATACAGTAGCAATTACAGAGACTAAGTTGAGTGAGGACATAAACAGTGTCACAGTTTTTCCTAAAGGCTTCAGAATATTAAGGGTTGAAAGATCTGAGAGTACTGGAGGAGGGATAGCACTGCTCATAAGTGAACGGATTCAAGTTGAAGAAATAAACTTGGCTATAGAAAGTGAGTTCAAGGAATTTCTTGCTGCTCGCATAAATACTGGGTCAGAGAGCATTATAATAACTGTTGTATATAACCCACCAAGGAACCAACTTAGGCTAGAAGTTTATGAGGAAAGTCATATAGGTACTATTGAAGTCATAAACTCAGTTGTTAACATGGCACAGGAGAGAAAATGTAGGATTTTGATTATGGGAGATTTTAATCATAGAGAGATAGATTGGATAAATCTTGACCCATACAGTGGTGAGGACTCATTCGGGGCAAGATTCCTAGATTGCGTACAAGGGAATTTCCTACACCAACATGTAATGGAACCAACGAGGGCCAGGGGTGGGGATGAGCCATCACTACTTGATCTAGTGTTCACAGATAATGTGTTGGATATTGAAAAAATTGAGCATGAACCACCAATTTTAGAGAGTGACCACTGTGTGTTGTTGATGGAGTATATCATTGAAGATATTCTGCCTGAGAGTAGAGGCACTGAGGACATGAGGAGGAACTATCCAAAAGGAGATTACATCAAAATGAATGAGCTTTTTGCAGTTCTTGACTGGAGAACCTTATTTTACAACAAATCTGTACAAGAAATGTATGACATTTTTTGTGAGAAATATGGAAAGATAGTAGATTGCTGCATACCTTTCACCAAAGTAGGTGTAACTCATGCCAGAGAGAAATGGTTCGATAATGAGTGTAAAAGAGCTAAGGAGTGGAGAGACAAATGCTGGAAAAGGTATAGGAGGAGAAAAAACATAAATGCCTGGCAAACCTACAAAAGAGCAAGAAATGACTACCTAAGTAAAAGAAGAGAGACAGAGAGAGGCTATGAGAGAGACATCACCAGGAAGGCTAAAGAAAATCCCAAGCTTTTCCACAGCTTTATCAGAGGAAAACTGAAGGTAAAAGAACAGGTTTTAAGGCTAAAGAGAGAGGATGGAAGCATCACCGAGACGGATGAAGAGATCTGCAAAGAATTGAACAAGGAGTTTCAGTCAGTATTTACAGTAGAAAATACCCCACCCCCTCAGATTGCAGAGATAGAAGCTCAAAGGCCGGTATGAGAGAATATTAACCTTACAGCCACAGAGGTATGGAAGGCGCTGATTTAGTTAGATGTTCATAAAGCTACAGGTCCTGATGACATATCCCCTCATGTACTTAAAAAATGCGCAAACTCAATATCAGTGGCACTAAGTATCATATCCAAGGTGCTGGAAACAAGCAAACGTGATACCTATCTTCAAAAAGGGAAGGAGGGACACAGCTCTGAACTATAGACCAGCTTCCTTGACCAGCATAGTTTGCAAAGTTATGGAGAAACTACTAAGGAAACATATCTCTCTTCACTTGGAATCCTTCAACTTTTTGTCAGTGAGGCAACATGGCTTCAGAGAAAGTAGATCAACAGTAACAAACTTATTAGAATTTTATGATGAGGTAAGCCAAATCTTACAGGAAAGATAGGGTTGAGAAGATTGCATATTCCTAGACTTCCAGAAAGCGTTTGACACTGTTCCACATGGGAGACTTATTAGGAGGCTGCAAGCAATGGCTAGAATAGGTGGAAATGTCTTGGAATGGATAAAAACTTACTTAGAAGGAAGGGAACAGAGGTTTAGAGTAAGACACTCAGTGTCTGAATGGAGAAGAGTTAGTAGTGGAGTTCCACAGGGTTCAGTTTTAGGGCCACTTTTGTTCCTTGTATATGTAAATGACCTACCAGAGGCTGTAAATTCATTCATGAATATGTTTGCAGATGATGCAAAGATTGTGAAGAAAGTAAGAAACGAGAACAATGGTAGAGAACTTCAGGAAGATCTAAATAATCTGCATGAGTGGTCAGAAAAGTGGCTAATGAAATTCAATACTTCAAAATGTAAGGTAATGAGAATGGGTACAAGTGCAAGAAGACCCAAGCTTGACTACTCAGTGGCTGGAGTACAACTTCAAGAGACAGAAAATGAGAGAGATCTAGGAGTAAACATACTGGCAGATTTGTCTCCAG
>JAXCGZ010009693.1:67500-80000 GCA_037179515.1 Halocaridina rubra | reverse complement strand
GATACTTATCATACCTGTCCTTAAAACTATGGATTGAGATAGCATTAACTACCTCCTCGCTTAGCCAATTCCAATTATCAACTACTCTTACACTGAAAAAGTATTTCCTTACATCCTGCAAAGAAGTTTTCTTACGAAGCTTCAAACTATGACCTCTAGTTCTAGAGCCAGCCATATCAAAATATCGATCCCTATCCACTCTATCATAACCATGAAGGAATTTAAAGACTCACCATATCCCCCCTCACTCTTCTAGCTTCGAGTGATGGTAAGTCTAATTCCCTCAGCCTCTCATCATAACTGAGATTGCGTATTTCTGGCACCAGTTTCGTGGCATGTCTTTGAACTTTTTCAAGCTTAGCTATGTGCTTTTTCAAGTGCGGATTCCAAAAGGGGGCTGCATATTCGAGTTTTGGCCTCACATAGGTTACATAAATATTTCTGAACATTTCCTTGTCCATGTGCCTGAAGGCTACCCTTACATTTGATAAGAATGCATATGCTGCCCTTACTATGCCATTTATATGTATTTCTGGAGACAAATCTGCCAGTATGTTTACTCCTAGATCTCTCTCATTTTCTGTCTCTTGAAGTTGTACTCCAGCCACCGAGTAGTCAAGCTTGGGCCTTCTTGCACTTGTACCCATTCTCATTACCTTACATTTTGAAGTATTGAATTTCATTAGCCACTTTTCTGACCACTCATGCAGATTATTTAGATCCTCCTGAAGTTCTCTACCATTGTTCTCGTTTTTTACTTTCTTCACAATCTTTGCATCATCTGCAAACATATTCATGAATGAATTTACAGACTCTGGTAGGTCATTTACATATACAAGGAACAAAAGTGGCCCTAAAACTGAACCCTGTGGAACTCCACTACTAACTCTTCTCCATTCAGACACTGAGTGTCTTACTCTAACCCTCTGTTCCCTTCCTTCTAAGTAAGTTTTTATCCATTCCAAAACATTTCCACCTATTCTAGCCATTGATTGCAGCTTCCTAATAAGTCTCCCATGTGGAACAGTGTCAAACGCTTTCTGGAAGTCTAGGAATATGCAATCTGCCCAGCCCTCTCTTTCCTGTAAGATTTGGCTTACCTCATCTAAAAATTCTAATAAGTTTGTTACTGTTGATCTACCTTCTCTGAAGCCATGTTGCCTCACTGACAAAAAGTTGAAGGATTCCAAGTGAAGAAAGATATGTTTCCTTAGTAGTTTCTCCATAACTTTGCAAACTATGCTGGTCAAGGAAACTGGTCTATAGTTCAGAGCCGTATCCCTCCTTCCCTTTTTGAAGATAGGTATCACATTTGCTTGTTTCCAGCTTCTTGGAATCTCCCCCGACTCCAGTGACTCCTTAAATATGATGCTTAGTGCCACTGATATTGTGTTTGCGCATTTTTTAAGCACATGAGGGGATATGTCATCAGGACCTGTAGCTTTATGAACATCTAAATCCATCAGCGCTTTGCATACCTCTGTGGCTGTAAGGTTGATGTTCTCTAATACCGGCCCTTGAGCTTCTATCACTGCAATCTGAGGGGGTGGGGTATTTTCTACTGTAAATACTGACTGAAACTCCTTGTTCAATTCTTTGCAGATCTCTTCATCCGTCTCAGTGATGCTTCCATCCGCTCTCTTTAGCCTTAAAACCTGTTCTTTTATCTTCAGTTTTCCTCTGATAAAGCTGTGGAAAAGCTTGGGATTTTCTTTAGCCTTCCTGGTGATGTCCCTCTCATAGTCTCTCTCCTTTTACTTAGGTAGTCATTTCTCGCTCTTTTGTAGGTTTGCCAGTCATTTATGTTTTTTCTCCTCCTATACCTTTTCCAGCATTTGTCTCTCCACTCCTTAGCTCTTTTACACCCATTATCGAACCATTTCTCTCTGGCATGTGTAATAATTTTCAAATACGTTGATCAAATAACTGTACCAACGATCAAATAAAGCCTCGAGCAACAATTGCAGAATATTCCACAAATGGATAACGCATCCCCTTTTTCGGCTCCCCCCTCCACCACTTAATAAACCGAACCCCTCCCAACCCCCTTGTCTTTAAGGCCAGCACACCTGAGACAGACGAGTCGATGTGTATCCAATTATCCTCAAACAACAACGCTTATGTTCAACAGCCTCTCTCTCTCTCTCTCTCTCTCTCTCTCTCTCTCTCTCTCTCTCTCTCTCTCTCTCTCTCTCTCTCTCAACCACCACCTCGCATTTTTTGACTCTATCTATCTATTTATCTATCTATCTGCCTATTTATCTGTCTGTTTGCATTTATAAATTTCACTTTATCTAGTACCATCGAGTTTCAGTTTATTTTTAATACATGACTTCATGATAACCATAATGACTTTTGAGTGGTATGTACAAAATGAGCATTTTTATGTAACAGAAAATGTGTATCCTTTATCCACTGTACAATTATACCAAATTACGCTGAACTACCCTAAATTACCTATCTATTATCTATTACTGGTATTTTTTATTTAAATATTTTTCACTCCATCTATCTTTCTCTTTACCTAACTGACTAACTTCCACAAACACGCTCATTTTTTCTCTCTCTGTATTTAGTTATATGCCAACTTTATTTACCAAATTGTACTCGCTCTCTCTCTCTCTCTCTCTCTCTCTCTCTCTCTCTCTCTCTCTCTCTCTCTCTCTCTCTCTCTCTCTCTCTATATATATATATATATATATATATATATATATATATATATATATATATATATATACATATATATATATATATATATATATATATATATATATATATATATATATATATATATATATATATATATATATATATATATATATATATATATATATATATATATATATATATATATATATATATATATATATATATATATATATATATATATATATATATATATAAATATATATATATATATATATATATATATATATATATATATATATATATATATATATATATATATACATATATATATATATATATATATATATATATATATATATATATATATATATATATATATGTATCTATCTATGTGATTCATGTTTTCATACATGTAATGTGCTTATTTGGTTATATATATATATATATATATATATATATATATATATATATATATATATATATATATATATATATATATATATATATATATATATATAAAATG
Source organism: Halocaridina rubra (assembly GCA_037179515.1). NCBI lineage: Eukaryota > Metazoa > Arthropoda > Malacostraca > Decapoda > Atyidae > Halocaridina > Halocaridina rubra. The sequence continues at coordinate 76,828 of JAXCGZ010009693.1, read as the reverse complement.
AAGCCACGAGTGAGGTTGGGGAATCTGTAATATGAACATAGTGGCATTCAGTTAGAATGCGTTCATTCCTAAGTATAGCAGATATAAGCTATAAGGTTGGATTCCTTTTAACCTTCTGTGGTGTAGTGGTAGCGCCTTGACTTAGTAATCATAAGTCCTAGGTTCGAGTCCCGGTCGGGGTAAAAAATGATTAATGTTTTCACATATGTAATGTGCTTGCTTGGTTATTGTAAGACCCGAATGAGATTGGGAATTGAATTAAATGCTAAAATGAAGCCACGAGTGAGGTTGGGGAATCTGTAATATGAACATAGTGGCATTCAGTTAGAATGCGTTCATTCCTAAGTATAGCAGATATAAGCTATAAGGTTGGATTCCTTTTAACCTTCTGTGGTGTAGTGGTAGCGCCTTGACTTAGTAATCATAAGTCCTAGGTTCGAGTCCCGGTCGGGGTAAAAAATGATTAATGTTTTCACATATGTAATGTGCTTGCTTGGTTATTGTAAGACCCGAATGAGATTGGGAATTGAATTAAATGCTAAAATGAAGCCACGAGTGAGGTTGGGGAATCTGTAATATGAACATAGTGGCATTCAGTTAGAATGCGTTCATTCCTAAGTATAGCAGATATAAGCTATAAGGTTGGATTCCTTTTAACCTTCTGTGGTGTAGTGGTAGCGCCTTGACTTAGTAATCATAAGTCCTAGGTTCGAGTCCCGGTCGGGGTAAAAAATGATTAATATATATATATATATATATATATATATATATATATATATATATATATATATATATATATATATATATATATATATATATATATATATATATATATATATGAATCATATAATGATTCATGTTTTCACATATGTAATGTGCATATATATATATATATATATATATATATATATATATATATATATATATATATATATATATATATATATATATATATATATATATATATATATATATATATATATATATTCTAACTTAGCAATATTGCTGAAATAGTTTGCAAAAACTTTCCAATCTCTCTCATATTTATATATCTACCAATCTGTATCCATTTATGTTAAATTTATTTATCTGCCTATTTCAATGACCTCTCTCTCTCTCTCTCTCTCTCTCTCTCTCTCTCTCTCTCTCTCTCTCTCTCTCTCTCTCTCTCTCTCTCTCTCTCTCTTTCATTTACTTTCTTTCTATCTACTTCCTCCTCCTTCTTCTGTTTTTCCACCTCTTCTTCATCACATGTGTGGGCTTTACCAGAACCAGCTGTTTAGTCCCGCTGGGAATCTGGGAATCCGGGAATCGAAGTGGGCTTATGGAAACGACGCTCGGATTCCAGCCTGCAGGAATAGAATTCCTGATGCGTAAACGGGAATGGGAATGGGGTGAGATTTTCCCTCGATATGAAGGCCATTCCCCCTCCCACCCTCCCTCTAGTAAACAACAAGAAACAAATAAATACAAACACAAAAATACAAACAAGCAAAACATGTAATAAAGGAATGAATTATATACATATATTTATAAGTATACAAAAAGATACCTGAAAAAACTAAGATATATATAAACATATACAGAAAGAAAGTATATAAAAGGGATGTGAAAACTGTAAATAATCTAATATATAAATCTAATTATATATGAGTATCAATATAAATGTATATGATCATATGAAAACATGAAAAATATTTAAAAAAAAAATTAGACAAATACATAATTGAAAACCTGAAAATCTGTAAAGAAATAAAAACATGAAATGTAAGTATAAAACAATAATAAGAAATACATAAATATCTTCGCATTCCCAACTTTCTGGCAAAGATATGTTTTACAAACAATTGCAGAGAATCGAACGCAACACCATTAGCCGTGAAGCTGGTGCTGCTTCATTAATAGAAAATATCCTTGCTGTGTGTACAGCTCGGTCAACCTATAATGAGGGATCGAACTTAGTGCTGTTCAGCTGTCAACTAAGTACACCTCCACTGAGCTAAAACAATTCTGTATGCTATGTGATGCTATGCCAAACTATGACAAGTAATCAAACTCAATACCACATCGACGTTGAGGCTAAAACTTACTTATAAAAACGTTTCTTTAGGTGTTTGATGCTTTGAAATCTTATGTGCGGAATCAGACTCGGGGCCATTTAGCCATAAATCATGTGATGACCCACCTAACAAACGTTCTATTAATTAGGCCGCTTTCACACCAAAGTGGCACATCGCACGTGGCATGCCACGTGGCACGCCAGTTGGAAACGAACATCCGGAAATATATGAAACCTTTCGCACAGAAGTGGCGTAACACGTCGCCATGTGCCACGTGCGACTCGCGACTCAAGTCGCACGTGGCACATGGGACGTGTCACGCCCCTTGTGTGAAAGGTTTCATATATTCAGGATGTTCGTTTTCAACTGGCATGCCACGTGACATGCCACGTGCGACGTGCCACTTTGATGTAAAAGCGGCCTTAGTCATGCGATGCTTTGGCATCTCCACGAGGAGCTTAATTCCGCAATGCGAGGGAGTGAAGCAGAAACTTATTAAATGTTAATAAAAACACTTCCACGCTGTATAATATTTTAGAACATCATAACAGACAACAGAACTCTATTGATTTTTCGCTGGGACTTGAACTGTCATAAAAGCCTATCAGATTTTATTAAACTGTATTTCATTGATTTAAATTCAAGTGAATCGAACTCCGTACCCACTGGATTTTGAGCCGTGAATTTCTTCGCGGACGGAAAAGCTCTTTATTTTATAATATATATATATATATATATATATATATATATATATATATATATATATATATATATATATATATATATATATATATATATATATATATATATAAACCTTTATATATATGTAAACCTTTATTTCCATTATACAATGAGTATTCGTCAACCGGGGCAAGCCCCAACCCCCACTGTGGTACCCAACCACAGCAGTACCTGCCAGGAAATAGCTTAAACTCTCGGTCTTGGACAGGAACCGATCTTCCGACCTCGTGAATGCAAAACCAGCGCGTTACCACTGTAGTAATGGCTTAAAAATCTCCGGAGGGAATCGAACCCTTTATTGCTTTGAATTCTGAGGCAGACACTCATCCACTGAGTTTAAATGCATTTCATTTGGTGTGTGAAATAAATGCTATAAATAATGAATAAGACTCGAACAAAGTACATTTGCAAGTGGGACGCAAACTGTTCAGCTGAACTTCTGATGTGCTGAATTTACTCAGGAATTCTTTTCAGACCATTGCAGGGCCTCGAATTCAGTATAATTTGCCATAAACCAGACTCTGACCCAATGAGTTATAAAAAGTTTCCATTTACTGCATCATGCTTTGCAAATTTCTAACAATGACTGACTCGGTATTATTTGGCTATAATTCAGGTACTGATCAAATGAGCTATGAAGTTTTCCGTTTACTGCGTGAAATGTAGCACAACTATAGCTGGAGCTAGACTCAGTGCAGTTTGACCTGACAACCAAATGCTGATCTACTGACTTATGGTAGGATTTCTGTTTATTTTGTGCTACTTTGTAACACTGTCATAAGGCCTCGAACTCAATACTATTTGGTCATAAGCCAGCTGCTGATCCAATGAGCTAGAGGGGGTCTGCTTACTATGTGAATACACCCAAGAAAAATATCCAGAATATATTTAGGGGGAACAAACTAAATAACCCAAGGGCCATTTTCCTGGAGGGAAGGTGAGGAGCTGGGAGGGGATATGGAAGGGGATATAGAGGGGGGAGATGGAGGAGGGAAGGTAAGATAAAGAGGATTTATAGTATTCAGAGTAGGAGAGTTGGGGGGGGGGGTTAACTAGATTTAAGGAAATGATGGGGAGGGAAACAAGGGGAAAAGAGAGAGAGAGAGAGAGACGCACATGATGATGAATTATAAGGGGATGACTAAATGATAAAAAAAAAAAAGATGGGGGAAAATGGCGGGCACAAGGCGAGGGAAAAGGAAAAGAGAACAGGTAAGAAAAGAGGAAGAAGAAGCATATATTGTATACCTCGTGTACATACCGTACTAAATATACACAAATTTAGCTTCGTTAGATTTTTAAAGCTGCTTTCATTTGGTTACCTTAAGTAGGCTCTGGTTAAGTTAGGCTTGATTAGGTTACTTAAGTTAGATGCGCTTGGATTAGCTTTTGTTCGTTTAGGTTATGCCTTAGCTTGGCAATATTAGGCTAAATTTCTATGTTGTTGCATTGATTTTCCAGCTAAGAAAAAATAAAATAAAAATAAATAAATAAATAAATATATATATATATATATATATATATATATATATATATATATATATATATATATATATATATATATATATATATATATATATGAAACGACAGAAAATCTGTCTTTCCTAGCTCAGTTGATCCATACATCGTGCTCATCGATAAAAAGTGGTTTTAAACTTTCTTTCTCAGGCTGGTTCGTAATTGTCTAGTATCTTTGTACCAGAGCCTAAGCTTGAGAAAAAGAGTTGGAGATATGAAGGAAAATAACAAATAAACTGAAAACAAAGAAAACAATGATGTAATGTAAATATATACATGATAAAACTACAAACAGAAGAATAAGAAGATCAGATACAGAGATAAATATACAAATACTATGATTATTATCTCCCTTGCAAAGGGGTTGGTCTAGTTAAGTCATATACTTATGCACCAGAACACAATTCAATCTATCCCACCTATTTTGCGTCCTTGGGGATTATGGGTGACCATTATTCCTCCCGCCTAGCATCACCACGACAATGCATAAAAAGCAATGAGAATTTTGCAAGGGATAAAGGGCAGAGTGTGCTTAGGCGAGCCTGGTAGGGAGGAGAGAATGTAAAAAGCAGCTGGGCAGTTGCTAGTGGACGAGGAGTGAGAGTAAGAAGGCTGTGTGAGATGCCGGGAAAATGGCAGCGAGAGGGGAAGACAATGATTGGAGTTAACCGAGAGAGGAGGCACAAGCGGTAGCGAAAGTATTGCAAGCATATAGAGCACCCAGGCTAGACAGTTGTCATCTAATATACCTGCCAAAAGATGGAGAAGTGATTCATTGACTTGAAAAAACGTAATTGTATGGAATTGTATGAGATAAGAAATAGCTGCTGGAAAACTATAAAAAAGTTTTTTTTTAATGAAAAGTAGTAGTAGTAGTAGTAGTAGTAGTAGTAGTAGTAGTAGTAGTAGTAATAGTAGTAGTAGTAGTAGTAGTTGTTGTTGTTGTTGTTGTTGTTGTTGTTGTTGTTGTTGTATGTTTTAATTATTGTTGTTGTTGTTGTTGTTTAGGAGTGTACGTGCGTATGCGAATGTGCATGTGTGTACGAGTCGTGAACAGTCATTGTGAATGGTGTAAGGTGACTGTGGGGGCTGTACAAGGTAATGTAAAGACGATGCAGTTGTTCTTTGTGAATACGGTTGAAGTGGTAAGGGAAGGAAATAAAAGAGTGCTAAAAATAGCCTTGGCATCAGAGAGAATGAAAAGTTATAGAAAATAAATCAGCTGCTATTGCGGCTGGCAAGGGGCTTGTGATTGATTCTGAGGAGAAACGGAAGCAAATGGCGACTGAATATGTATTGGTGCACGAGAGAAGTAAGTCTTGGGTGAATGTTTGTAATAGTAACAGTTTGCAATGAAAGCTGATGGTGGTAGATTGGATGTAAGTGTTTATGGAGAAATGTTTGAGGAAGCTGAGAATAATTAGTATCTGGGGTCGCTTGTAGATAGGAATGCAAGTGTGGCTGCATGAGTAAGCTCCAGAGTGAAGAATATGAATAACTGTCTATGTAAGATGAAACGTGAGATGAGATATAAACATTGAAGAAATAATGCAAAGCGAATGCTGACTGATGGAGTGATTGTGCCTACAGCTATTTGTGAAGAAAAGGCTTAGAAAGAGAGAGAGAGAGAGAGAGAGAGAGAGAGAGAGAGAGAGAGAGAGAGAGAGAGAGAGAGAGAGAGAGAGAGAGAGAGAGAGAGAGAGGGGGGGGGGAATGAAAAGCACAAATTGAAGTTATTAGAGATGAAATGTAAGAGAAATATGCGACAGGAGTGAGATTGTTTCTTCTCTAGGTATTTCCGATTTCTTGGAGAGAGAAATGAGCTGAGGCAGAAAAAATGTGTTGGAAGAAAGCTGTCATGGAAGTTAGGCCAGAGAGTGCAGAGATTCCTTAGGCATATGAAATCATATGAAATATGAAATCCACACTCTCTTTGCTTGTCGTTTCTCATGAAACGACAAGCAAAGAGAGTGTGGAGACCAGAAGTAAGGTCAAAAGGAAGACATAGGATGAAATGGCAGGATGGGTTGGAAGGAGCATTTGGAACATGTGGTAGGGCAGTTGAGCAGGGAAGAGAGACTGCAAAATCTAGGGATGAGCGGAGAGTAATTGTCAATAGGTAGCGTGGACCATAGAGGTTTCCCTGCACCTGTCTAGTGCTGTAGACTGGGAATGGTTGATGTGGAAGGTGTCGAGAAGTGAATCAATGTGGAATGGGATGACTGGCGATGCTGTTTGTGTGATGACGCTTTGGGGCGGCCGTTTTGGCGCCATTTGTTTTGTAAACACGGTTAGGTAAGGTCTTATTAGGTTAGCTTAGGTTTGCGTTGGGTTATGTTAAGTTTCTAAAAGATAAAAATAGTCTTAGCACCAACACGTCCGTAATTAAATGGGTTATCCCCAAAACGAGTTTAGTACCAAAACAGCCGGCGCTAAAAGTGTTACGCCGAAATGTAACAAACCCGAGGCGGTAGGGGTAAACAAGCTCCGGTTGTCAGGAAACTTCTTTTTTAAAAGTAGTACTAAAACAAACAAAAAAACAAAAGTTAGAAGCAATACCAAAAGATGAACTGTAGGAACAAGAAGAAGTTTCATAGTATAGAAAAAGTAACTGGAGAAACTGCTACAAGAAAGAAAACTTCGGAAAAAAATCTAATAATAACTCATAAGAACTACTAGAGAAGAAATTACTCACAAGTACCAAGTAAAGAAACGAAGAAGTAATTCATAAATAAGATCCTCTCCAAAAAAAATGTAAAAGAACTCAAAAGATCCAATAAATATACCTACGCTGTAATATAAACAGAACAACTGTAAAGAGAAAGAGGGCTGCTGAACGAAAGAGAGAGAAAACACTTAAACAGAACAACTGTAGATAAAAAGAGATCCTGAGAGAGAGAGAGAGAGAGAGAGAGAGAGAGAGAGAGAGAGAGAGAGAGAGAGAGAGAGAGAGAGAGAGAGAGAGAGAGAGAGAGAGAGAGATCAACCTGGAAGCCCAACAGCTGTTAACGGTGACTGCGCTCCCAGAATGCAAGGAAAAAGAATATTTTTCCTCTCTCTCTCTCTCTCTCTCTCTCTCTCTCTCTCTCTCTCTCTCTCTCTCTCTCTCTCTCTCTCTCTCTCTCCTCTCTTCCTATAACCTCGTGCTCTTGGGACGCGAGAGGCTGATATATATTTGTATTATTTTTTATATTATACTTTTTCAACCTTGAGGAGAGCTGCAAGACAAACATAAGAATATCTCTTTTTGCACCTGTGCTTAGTAGGATATTGGTGCCACTAAAAGCCTGACATTTCCATAGGTGTATTCACTAATTGTGTCTTAGGTCATCTATTTTCATAATGAAGGAAAGAGAGGTATGAGGATTATCGTGTCTGAGCTCAGGAAGTAATGGGTTCCACCAATACTTTTTCAATGTCTGACGAGTAATCGTCTAATATGAACAGTCAACGGTAAGATGACCGTAAATCCGAAAGGAATAATTATCTATGCAATCAATAAATTATTTAAGAATAACCTTTCCATAGAAGTAAGAAACGCATCTTTATCAGCGTTTTAGTACTATTACAGTCAAAGGCAAATTGGACTGCAGAAACCTAAAAATATATTGGCCATAAAAGCAACATATGTCTCATATACCACTTTAGAGACCATTCTTACTACATGACAGAATATACAAGTATTTTTTTTACCCACTATTGCTGTGCAAAAATAAATGAAACGAATACAAAAGTGTATAATGATCCCAGTAGACAAGCCAGTGGGTCTGAGTTGAGGCCTAGCCCAGAATGCAAGTCCTGATTAAACCATTATATCCTAAACACAGTAGTTCAGCTAATATACTGGCAGTCTAATGTTCAGTTTAATTCCAGACCCCAGGCCACATAGTTCCACATGTATCATAGAATTACAAATATATTATTCCAAATGAGCAACTTTTTTTTTTATTATTATTAGGCTGCAAGATCCATATCTTTGCCCAAGGCTATTTTTCTGACTGGTGAATACGCGTGGGTGGAGCCAAGATTCCATTTTCTATTAGTTAGTTACCTGTTCAGTTATGATCAAAATCCAATGGTTTATCAATCTGACTATAACTGTTATGCTGTCTTTCATATATACTTGTTTGAGAATAAATGAGGAATAAATCCAGTAATCATAATATAAGCAGATATACGTTCACAATTTTAACTGAAAGAGAGACATTCATAGACAACTGGTCACATGAATACCTAAAAAAAAAAAAAAAAATAGATTGATAATGGGAAAGACACTCAATATGCCTTAGGAAACGTCCACAAAAGTTTTACAAGTAAAGACCACGTCAGTGATTGGGACTGAATTATTCTGATATGGACACCACAGATATATATATATATATATATATATATATATATATATATATATATATATATATATATATATATATATATATATATATATATATATATATATATATATATATATATATATAGAGAGAGAGAGAGAGAGAGAGAGAGAGAGAGAGAGAGAGAATATCCTTACAGCATCTGAACCTAAATCGATATTTTGGAAAGGAATTGAGCCTACGAGTTCTCCCAGAGGCAAAAGTCCATTTTGGAAAACTCATTCGGATGTAGTTTATTTCAGTTCCTATAAACTTCCTCCCAAGACTAAGCTTATCTCACCATCCAAATAATTTACAATTCAAATCCAGGCCATTACCTCTTTCCAGAACGAAACCCCCCCCCCCATTACCCATATAACCCCATACGCTTTCCCCTCTTCCCTCATCCCCGGTTCCATACCCCCGTCCTCGTCCCACAGGGCCCTGCTATCTTCCTACATTTCTTCGCTACGTCCTCTTTCCTTCTGCGCCTTCCGATTTGATTTCCCCATTTTCGTCTCAAACTTTTTCTTTATTTACTTCAGCAGTATTTCTTCTCCAGCTAAGGATTTTCCTCCTTCCGTTTAAACTTTTAATATCTTTCTTTTATCTTTGTTTCAACTGTTTACCTTTCCGCGCCTT
>JAXCGZ010009693.1:60000-62500 GCA_037179515.1 Halocaridina rubra | reverse complement strand
AGTAGTAGTGATAGAAAAGAGAAGGAGGTGATATCTTAAGGCAAAGAGAAAGAAAATCCAGATTACAAGTAAGGGAAGGGTCATTGATGAGTCTGACTGCCTTAGATTCAACCCTATCAAGGAGATAAGTATAAGAAGAAGCACCCCAGATGTGCAGGCAGTTCAGAGCAGGAATGGATAAGACCTTTATATATTTTGAGTAACTGTAAAGAAGAAAAGTAGTGACAAAAATAAAACAGAACCCCATTTTTTATACAGATATAGAAATTCGTATTATGTGATTCCTTGAAGACAAGCTAGAGGCTATTTAGATTCCTTCTAAATAGAATTAAGAGGGTAAATTTTGTTAGTTTCAAAGACAATAGGGCTATCAGGAGGAGAAGAAGATAAAGTGATTCCCAGATACTGAGTCTTGGAGGCATTAAATTTAACTAAATTTTGGGTGCCCCACTCAAATACCCTCTGCAAATCGGAGTTGAGGGTAAAAGAAAGAGTGATACGAGACTAATTACTACTAGCAGATGAAGGTTGTGAAGAAAAGTTAGAGGAAAAATGAAAGGTAAAATTATCAGCAAAGGCATTGAGAAGAGAGGATGATGGGGACTGAAGAATATCGTTGATGAAGAGAAGGAACAGAGTAGGTGAACGAACACAACCATGTGGAACACCACTGGTACCAGGGAATGGGATAAATATTGTGCAGTCAACAACCACAGATATAAAACAGTTAGAAAAATTAAGGATATCAGATAATAGAGAAAAGGGGTAAAGCTATAAGCAGGGAGTTTGGCCAACATAGCCTTGTGATACACTCTGTCAAAAAGGTTATAGATATCAAAGGCGATGAGGGATTCCACATATTCCTCAGGGAAGATGACCACACATGAGTAAAATAGGACAGGAGGACACCAGTAGATTTTACCTTGAAGAATTCATACTGGTGATCGGAGATAAGCAAGATAGATTAAAGACGTTTCAAGAAATGCGAATTGAGAAAAATTTTGTATACTTTAGCGACAGAAGAGATTAAGGTAATAGGTAGGTAGTTTGAAGTAATAGAGAAGTCACATTTCTTAGGAGCAGGTTGCACTAGAGCATGCTTCCAAGATAAAAGATAGGTACTGGTTGAAGGGAGAGACGAAAATGATGGCAAAACACCAGAGCCAGCTCATCTGAATAATTCTTTAGGAACTTTGCAGAAATACCATTGGGTTCAGATGATTTGTTTGTCTTAAGTGAATGAAAAACTTTATGTACTCTTCATGAAGAAATGAAAAGGGAGGGCACAGGGTTAGAGAGGGGTAAAATATGAAGGACAAGTGCACTGAAATCGCTTACAGAAGAGTTGGCAGAAAAATGAGTGCCAAAAAATAGTGGCTTTGCCAGTGGAAGAGCAAGCTATAAAACCATCATAAGGAATGAGAAGGAGAAAGCTGAGTACCAGAAGTTTTTGGAGAGGTTTTTGGCTGAGGGTTATAAATCATTTATCAGTGGGAGAGGAGCTAAGGTCATCAATGTTCCTTCTTATAAAGGAAGTTTTAGACCTTTGAATCTGAGCAGTACAGTGATTCCTAGATGTAATAAAAGCAGAGCTAGTGAAATCAGAAGGAGAAACTTAGTACAACTGGTATGCCCGATCCATTGCCAGAATAGCCATGGAGCAGGAACGATCACACCAAACAAACAAACAAGCATTTATTTCTATTTTCATACAATGGCTATTCTTTTACAAAACCTAAGAGTACACTTATAAGTAAACATGTAATTAAGCAAAAAGTTAACAGAAAATTAAGATTACCTTGAGTTAACAAATACATATAAAATTATAATAACAATAATCATAGTGTAATAAAATGTTTACAATTTAATGTTAATAATAAAATAGTAATAGTAATACTTGATACAGGATCATTATTATCAGCATCATCACCCTATTTGTGTTCCTTACAATGAGAATAATTAGTTCTTAACTTAGAAATCAAAGAAGGCGATATCAATTTAAAAAAAAAAATGGTTAGAGTTAAGGGAAATTGCATTAAATCATTAAGTTTGATTAGTGTGTGAGCAGTAACTATTTGTCCAAAAGAAAACTGTATAGTTTGCCTTTGAAAGCTGTGAAGGAGGATGAATTTTTAAGATGTTCTGGAATATTGTTCCAGAGTGTTGGCTCTTTAATAGTGATTATCTTTGAACCTGCATCTGTGTTTGTTCTCTGAATAAAGAGCTCACTACTCTGTCTTGTAATGGTATATTCTTGACTATTTTGAAGCTATATAGCCAGTCAGGATAATGATGGTTCAAAATTTTGTATACAAAAACGTAAATAGCATAGACGACCTTGTTTTCTGCCCGCAGCTACCCAAGTTTTTTGAGCTGATGTGATGTGGTCATATTTTCTTATTCCTCCAAGGGCAACTCGAGCTGCAAAATAAATAAGCTTCTGTTTTCTATTTATCTGAAGATTATGGGAAGAAAAAGTTTTCTAGAGGAAGGGATTAGT
>JAXCGZ010009693.1:47500-55000 GCA_037179515.1 Halocaridina rubra | reverse complement strand
CCTCAGTCTGTGACGGGATGGGAACCCTCGAACTACCGCCTCAGAGTCGCGGACGCTACCATTTTGCCACGGAGACTACTATATATATATATATATATATGTGTGTGTGTGTGTGTGTGTGTGTGTGTGTGTGTGTGTGTGTGTGTGTGTGTGTGTGTGTGTGTGTGTGTGTGTGTGTGTGTGTGTATATATATATATATATATATATATATATATATATATATATATATATATATATATATATATATATATATATACATATATATATATATATATATATATATATATATATAAATATATATATATATATATATATATATATATATATATATTTCTTTCCTCCCACAGGTAGGCTTTTTAGCCTGTCAGTGCGGAGCATCTTCTCCATTCCGCTCTGTCCCGAAAGATATCCTCCTCCTCCAATCTATGCAGTCTTCCCATTCTATATCTTGTTAAGATTTCTTGTATATTATCCCTCCATCTTTTTCGTGGGCGGCCTGTGGTCCTTTTTCCGTCTGGTGTCCATTTGAATGCTAGTTTTGGAATTCTTGCCTCCTCCATTCTCTATACATGCCCCAGCCACCTCATCTTAGCTTACTCAATTTTTGCTTCCAATGATACCACTCCTAGTCTTCTTCTAAGTTCTACATTCCTTATTCTATTCATTCGTGTTTTACCGAGTCTTAGTCTGATAGGTTTTATTTCTGCAGCTACTAATCTACTCATGTCAGTTGTAGTCTATGTCCAAGTTTCAACTCCATAGGTTAATGTTGGTATAAGGACACTCGTGTAGACTGTTTCTTAATTTCTGCTGGGATATGTTTTCCTTTGAACAATGGGTAGAGCATGTGGAATTGTCTGCAGTATTTATTAATTCTTTCAGTGATCTCATCGTGCATACCTCCAAATGATTTAATCTTTACTCCAAGATACTTAGATTATTTTGCTCGTGGGAGTGTAGTTCCATAGGGGATTTATATTTAGCATCTCTTCTCTTCTACCAAATACCGTGACTTCAGTCTTCACTTTATTCATCTTCATTCCCGCTTCTTCAAGTGGCCTATCCCATCTCTCCGCAGCCTCCTGCAATCCATCCTTACTTGTTTCCCAATGGCAAATATCATCTGCATAGGCTAATGTCCTCACTGGTGTTTCTTGCTGGTTGTTTACTTGTTTCATGATTTTGTCCATATAGGTTATGAACAACAAAGGTGAAAAAAACACTTCCCTGCTTCACCCCAGATGTTATTTCAAACCATTTTTAATTTTTAAACTCTGTGCTTACTTTGCTTATGCATGGACTGTACGTGCTCTTGATTGCTTTCAGTAGTTGACCATTTATTCCATGATCGTGTAGGCATTTCCACAATCTTTTTCTAGGTACAGAGTCAAAAGCCTTGAGCACATCAATGAAAATCATGTACAATTTATTATCGAATTCCCAGGCTTTTTCCATCAGTTGTCGAATGGAAAATATCATATCTGTTGTACCTCTGCTGTTTCGAAAGCCATGCTGCCATTCTCCCAGTTGTGGTTCAGTGATAATCCTAGCTCTTCTTTCCAATATTCTTTCATACAATTTAGATGCATGATTTATCAAGGAGATGCCTCTATAGTTTTCACATTCCTTCTAATAAGGGTGGTTGATGATGTCTAGTAAATATATTCTTATATTTTCACTTGCCTCCTTGAAGAGTTCAATCTGTAGTTCATCTATACCGGATGCTTTCCCATTACTCATTGTTTTCAATGCATCCTTCATCTCTGCCATGGTCAACATGTCTTCTGGATCTATCACGACCTCTATCTCAAAAACATCTGTTGATCACAAGACAGTACCTAAATAAATAAATCAAAAAAACAAAAATAAACTAATTTGTTTTTATAAACAAATAGTTTCCTTCCTTCTTTAACAGGTACACACACACACACACACACACACACACACACACACACACACACACACACACACACACACACACACACACACATACACACACACACCGTGTATATATATATATATATATATATATATATATATATATATATATATATATATATATATATATATATATATATATGTATATATATATATATATATATATATATATATATATATATATATATATATATATATATATATATATATATATATATATATATATATATATATATATATATATAGACAGAAAGGCAGACAAACAGACATGCATATAAATAAACATACATACATATATACATATAAAAAACACACTTGCATACATACATATATACGAGCATGCACGCACGCGCACACACACACACACACACACACACACACACACACACACACACACACACACACACACACACACACACACATATATATATATATATATATATATATATATATATATATATATATATATTTATATATATATATATGATTCGGTTTTACGTCGCGAACTCCCTTTTCTACTAAGGGCTAGGACGGATGCCTTCTTGCGAAGGACTTGTTTTGGCATGTGTAATCGCTACCCTGAGTGCATGCCCTTACTGACCTCAGTCCATGACGGGGCGCGAACCCTCGACCTGCCGACACAGAGTCGTGGACGCTACTATTTAGCCACGGAGACTATATATATATATATATATATATATATATATATATATATATATATATATATATATATATTCATAAATACATACATACATACATTCATATATACATACATACATGCATGCATACATACATACATACATACATACATACATACATACATACATATAAAGACATCTCCCGAGCTTGATGAAGATTAACTACAAAGAGTGTGTCATGGATTATTTATGAAAAGAAATGGTACACAATAATAATGATGGTTGGAAGGGGAATGGAAAATGAGAGAAAGAAAGAGAGAGAGAGAGAGAGAGAGAGAGAGAGAGAGAGAGAGAGAGAGAGAGAGAGAGAGAGAGAGAGAGAGAGAGAGAGAGAGAGAGAGAGAGAGAGAGAGAGAGAGAGAGAGAGCCGTCTTGGATATTGTCGACTTAATTCCTTTAAAAATACCATTAGTGTTATCTAATTATAATTATCATTATCATTATTGTTATCATTACTATTATTATCATAATAATAATAATAATAATAATAATAATAATAATAATAATAATAATAATAATAATAATAATAATTAATATTATTATTATTATTATTGGATGGATTCGGCTTTACGTCACGAACTCCCTTTCCTACTAAGGGCTAGGACGGCTGCCTTCTTACGAAGGACTTGTTTTGGCAGATGTAATCGTTACCCTAAGTGTATGCCCTTACTAACCTCAGTCCGTGACGGGGCGCGAACCCTCGACCTGCCGCCTCAAAGTCGCAGACGCTACCATTTTGCCACGGAGACTACATTATTATTATTATTATTATTATTATTATTATTATTATTATTATTATTATTATTATTATTATTATTATTATTATTATCATTACGCGTACGATGGTTCCTTTGAAAAGCATCATGCATGTTTGGGCAATAATGCTAGAAAAAAAAATGCTTTTGGGCGCCTAAAGACTAATAGAGTCGACTGTGTAGTGAGGCGTAAGTGGACGAAATTTCCCAGGTGTATAAAAGGAAGTCTCGAAAAGACAAGTCGGAGGGGGGGAGGGTTAATTTATCAACTTCCCCCTTCTTCACCCCTACAGCTAACAGTCTCCTTCGTCTTCTTTTCTTTCTTATTCTCTACATTCGTTTTCTTCTTACGTATGTTTTCCTTTTTCTCTCTATTAACGTTTATTTTTTATTTTTTCTCTCGTTTCTGTTATCTCCTGCTTTTCCTCTGTTTCTTAGTGAACACAAATTATTCCTATCAGCCATAAATTTTGGTAATTACTAATCTCTCTCTCTCTCTCTCTCTCTCTCTCTCTCTCTCTCTCTCTCTCTCTCTCTCTCTCTCTCTCTCTCTCTCTCTCTCTAAGACTGGGAAATGAATGTTCCATCTGAGTTTCAGATAATATCCAAAGTTTGCCCACATTCGCTAGGAGAGAGTAGGCGATAACTATTTATTTCTTTTTTTTAACATTCAAGCTTCATAACCTTTATGAAGCTTGCCTATTCTCGTGCCTGAGACTATAATAAACACGATTTCACAAATAATACGTCATATCTTTTTATGTAATTATTCAGGCTGAGATCTTCAAAGTTAAAAAACGACAGAATTCTTTTTTTTTTCCTTTCAAACACTCGCCGTGACTATCGTAAAATGAAAAGTTCACTTTTTCGTCACGAAATGGGACGGATTCGAACTTGGGCTCTTTGATAAGAATGATAAGTTTCTAAATCATTAAGCCACTATTTTTTTTTTTTCAATAACAGGACACCCCATTGTACTCATATTTCTCATTCATTCAGTTAAATAAGTAAATGAATCAGCACTCTCCCAAAGCCATAGATGTATAGATAGATAGTTTATTGACCTCAGTATACAGGAGTTATGAAGTCAAAATACAATACTGATAACAAATGCATTACAATATATATTATAATTGTAACACTCAGCTACCTGTTATCTAGAATTGTCCATGCACACACAAAAAATCTATATATGGCATCATAAACATCATTAATCAATCACCGACAATCATTTATATACATGTAGTACATCATGGACAATTTTAAATATTATCTCAATGGTAAAGTTAGAAAATATATCCTCCAGTGTATTGTACTAATATCTCTGCCTAAGGTGTTGGCTGAGGACACACTCCTCCGCTATGTGTTACTTAGTCTGCACCACAAAACAGCTACAAAGTCGCTCCTCAAGCGGTAGACGACCACGGCCATGCCTGACCCAGCGATCTGGCTCCACCACTAGGCTGTGACCAAATACTTGGAATCTCGTGATCTCTAGCCTGTGAAACTAATCAATTACATATTTTTATGTATAAATTCGTGTGTCGTCAAGGTAGGGTTAATAACCTAGTACACGATATAGCTCAATGCTGTTGACCCTGCTATAGATTTTTGGACTTTGCCCATCAGTGCAGAAATATAAGGCACTGCGTCTTGTATAATACCTCGTACATATCTCCCCAAGGATGTGTTGGCACTAGTCACTGTCTTTATAGAAAATGAAAGGCAATCATCATCTACATTACATCTTTCTTCCCACATATTATGCAAGAATTAATGTTGCCTGCATATCACAATATCAGGCAGTGCCATATAACTTGACTCAGCATAACATACATGCTCCTTGAATGGTCTAAACCACTGACTCAGTCGTTAACCCAATACTATGTCATATAATTCAGCAATAGAATTTATCACACTAATACCACAATAGTTATGAGGATTCATCCTATCCCCTTGCTTAAAAACTACAGAAACCATTGCTCTAATCCACATATGAGGAAGCACACCAGAAGTAAAAATACTATTGAACAGTGCTGCTAGAATTACTATCCACTACAACGGCAACAGTGAGAATACCCATGGAGGGAGCCCAGCTGGATCACATGTTTATCTACATTCCTCCTCCTTACTTGATTTTGCACTTCTTTGGCGGTAATGGGTTCATCCAGGACGAGGATGGTAATATGTATGCTGAAATCTATCTTGTTATGACCAATCGCTCCTCAGGGGTTCAATAGCTCCTCAAAATTAATTCTAAACTCCTCGTCACTTTGACAGGCACTATCACTGTGATCCAATGACCCTTGCATCATCCTCATCCTCCAGCAATTTCTCCATCTCCCTAAGTTTACACAGTCCTCAAAAACTCTTTAACTATTTGAGCTGGCACTTGTCTCTGCTCATGCATACAATGCATCTGATATGCCACTGGTAAAACAGTTCATATTATTATCTCTTATACTTACAGTTCTTTGAGTAACAATATTGACAAATAAACATTTACTGATGTTATTGATCATTAAAGGCCTCTCAACAAGCCCGTGTCTCCATGGTTCCACGCAGGGCTGCATGACCCCCCCCCCCCCAACAAGTTGCTCTAATAAGGATATTATCCGAGTCAGCACTTGAGATAGTGATTGTGACCGTTATAGAAACATGGTCAGATGAAGAGGTCATTGCATTATACCATGGAGAAATCGCTAATATAATGCAAAAGATGAGGTGACATAACACATGTATCCAATTCTGAGATCCAAGTGTCATGCTTCCAGTATGTCTTGTTATCTTGGAGAGGCCTGCCAGAGATCTTAAGATTATTAACCACTAGTAACATTTTATTAATGCATACAATGAACAACAATACAGCACTGCTATTAACTATATTAATGTCATCATTTATGACTGGATTCAAATAAACATATAAGCTATGCACTACCAAGAGTAATAATATTTCTCTCGCAGCTTTGCCAAACTTTGCATTCAAGTCTCCAATTATCAAATACCCAGTATATATGTGTATAGATTTTATCTCTTCCTGGATTGCAGCAAAGGAATTGTGAGAATAATATTGGGAATCACTTGGTGGGATATAACAATATCCAAACAAAATACCATATAGATGCTGAAACTGTAAGTACATTGATCCCCAACACTCGCATCTACATCATGTACCATATGTGCAATAGTTTTATTTTTCTTTTACAAACACTATTGTCCCTCCTTTATCTACTAATCCCACCGTTCTATGTTTATGAGTTATATATCCATGGAATGACATTGGTAAATCAGTATTTACCTCATTGGTATTAATGGCATAATACTCAAGTAACAGTCGCTGTACACTCGTTTGTTCCAGTTTAGTACAAGCTCTGTTTATATTCCATGATATTACTTTCATCATTCCTTCTTACTGTGGTCTATCTAGAAAAACAAAGGACTTCAGCTTACGTTCCCATGTATCGAGGAGGATGATACATCCTATATTTTCAGGCCATTCTTTTCCACTTTTTCCATTTCAAACAAGGTACATCATTCCTTCCTGATGCTTGGGTGAACATCCTTCTTTATTCATATCTTCTTAAGGTTGTCACTTGCCGTCTTAAGACGACAACAAGTCTCTATAAAGCGGCTTTGTAAATCTCTATTTGCCAACGTCAGAAGTATGGAGCGTGGTCTACTTGGCATCACGGCCTAACCTGCAATTTGTCCTGTCTATATCAGCTATTCCAGTCTGCCTCCAGATGACATCCAGTTTGTCTTGGTCCGTTGTAGGCCCTTCCAATGCCTGGTTTTGATCCAGGTTAGCCTCTCGCTCCTTCAGGTCAACAGCCTCCAAATACTGCTGCGGAGCAAATATAACTTGCCCTGTTTCTCTATTTTGGCCTCCAACTCGCTGATTCTCTTGATCACAGCACTGTCAGGGGATGACAGCATACTTCTGAGCTCATTTATCTCTTTCAGGTGAATTTCTCTGTAATCGCATTAAGTGGTCCATCCTCATCAGAAGACGCCAAGGTATAAAAGAAAACCCCTTTCAGCTTGGACGTAACTGCTACTACTTAACACTGCTAATACTACTACTCCTAACACTAATATACTACTACTA
>JAXCGZ010009693.1:32500-37500 GCA_037179515.1 Halocaridina rubra | reverse complement strand
GCTTTATCTTCATAAAAGTACCTAAAAGCATGATATATAGAGAGAGAGAGAGAGAGAGAGAGAGAGAGAGAGAGAGAGAGAGAGAGAGAGAGAGAGAGAGAGAGAGAGAGAGAGAGAGAGATAGAGAGAGAGAGAGAGAGATATATATATATATATATATATATATATATATATATATATATATATATATATATATATATATATAGAGAGATGAGAGAGAGAGAGAGAGTAGAGAGAGAGAGAGAGAGAGAGAGAGAGAGAGAGAGAGAGAGAGAGAGAGAGAGAATGGCTCTGTTGGTCAAACTTTCTACTCATGGCTTTACTCCTTCTCTCTGTTCTCCGATTTCCAGCTTTCTTTTTCTTTCTTTTTGATCGATTTGTATCTGTGTTTGTTGACGGCTCAACATCTAGCTCATTTCCAGTTACCAGTGGTGTCCCACAGGGCTATGTTCTTTCACTTACTCCTTTCCTTCTCTTCATCAATGATTTTCTTCAGTACTCATCCTCTTTTCTTCTCTACGCCTTTGCCAACTATTTTGCTCTTTATTTTTCCTCGGCCTTATCTAAACAACCTTCATCTGCTACTCATAATCAGTTTCGTATCTCTCTTTCTTCAATTTTCAACTCAGATTTACTGAAAGCATCTGAGTGGGGCACTCAAAATTTAGCTAAATCTAAAGGGGGGTTTACGCGGTCAAACGGTTCGTCGAACGCGGTTCGACAGACAAGTGTTTGAAGTGATGTTCGAACGTGTGAACGGGGTATTTGGTTGTCGAACACGTTCCGTGTTCGACAACCAAATACCCCGTTCACACATTCGAACATCACTTCAAACACTTGTCTGTCGAACCGCGTTCGACGAACCGTTTGACCGTGTAAACCCCCCTTTAGGAATCCAGATAGCGTCAAATCTGCCGTGGAGGGAGTCACATATTCCAAATTTCTAAATCTGCATCTAAAAAATTAGGGGTTCTATTTCGTTTTGGCATTACTATTCCTATTTTCAGTTACTTAAAATCTATAAAGGCCTTATCCGTCCCTGCTTAGGATACTGCTTCTTTTTATACTTGTCTCCTTGATGATTTGAATCTAAGGCAGTCAAACTCATCAGTGACCCTTCTCTTACTTCTAATCTTGATTCTCTTTCTCTTAGCCTTAAGGTATCAGTCCTGTCTCTTTTGTATCGTAACTACTTCCTTCCCTGCTCTGATGACTTGGGAAGTTACATCCCTCCCCCGCTACTGAGGCTGTGTAACACTCACCAAGCGGCCTCGTCTCACAGGTAATATGTGGAGATATGTAGCTCGCGGACTGGACGGTACAAGAAGTGCTTCTTCCCATCCACCTCCAAGCTCTTGAACTCTCTTCCTCCTTTCTTCTTTTCCAATTCATATGACCTATCTTTCTTCAAAAAATGGATCTACCATCATCTCCGGACCTAATCCTGCCATATCTCTTGGTCTTCACTTCATCAACTATTCATAGAGCCTGTCCTTTTCCTATTGTATATCATTCTCTTATTTATGCCTTGCCCTTACACTTCTACACTTTCTTCCCCTCAATATTTTCTTGGTGCCCGGGCCCGTTAGGGAGAATTATCTTGCCTGTCCCAGTGTCACACTTATATAAAAATATAGTATCTTTACTATCAAAGAAATGTTATAATTAAGATAATATTAACACACACACACACACACACACACACACACACACACACACACACACACACACACACACACACACACACACGCACGCATGCATGCACGCACGCACGCACGCACGCACGCACGCACGCACGCACGCACGCACACACACACACACACACACACACACACAAGAGACAGTAATCGAAAAAATGAAAGACGTTGTGATGGAAAGGGCAAACCCACTCATCAGACAGGCACTTGATAAGGAGAAGACAGTGGTAATCTCAGGCATAGGTGAATCCCAGGAGCCAACATGGCAGGGGAGACTTGAAGAAAATAAAGCTAGGGTTGTAGACCTGATAAGAAAGCTAGGAGTAGTATGTGGTCCTGAGGATATTGTAAACATACACCAACTAGGTAAATATTCGAGGGAAGAAAAGCCGAGACCAACAAAAGTAACCTTTGAGAGAGGGGAAACATGTAGGGAAATATTGTTGAGAAAAAAAAGTCTAAAAGACCTTCAAGAATGCAAAGAAGTGTTCATTAGACGATACAGAACACAGGAAGAGATGGGAAAGATCAAAAACTTGTTGCAAGAGGCAAGAAGGTTAAATGATGAGAGAAATGAAGAAGAGAAGAAAAATTTTTGTTACAGAATACTTCCAGACAAAGGGGAGATAAAGAAGATAATGACAGAAGATCAGGGGATGGGGCCTCATTAAGATTGTTATACACAAATGCTGATGGATTAGCTGGTAAGGCAGTAGAATTAAAAGATAGGATTCACAACAGTAAGGCAGATATAGTAGCAATTACAGAGACTAAGTTGAGTGAGGACATAAACAGTGTCACAGTTTTTCCTAAGGGCTTCAGAATACTAAGGGTTGAAAGATCTGAGAGGACTGGTGGAGGGATAGCACTGCTCATAAGTGAGAGGATTCAAGTTGAAGAAATAAACTTGGCTATAGAAAGTGAGTTCAGGGAATTTCTTGTTGCTCGCATAAATACTGGGTCAGAGAGCATTATAATAACTGTTGTATACAACCCACCAAGGAACCAAAATAGGCTTGAAATTTATGAGGAAAGTCATATAGGTACTATTGAAGTCATAAACTCAGTTGTTAACATGGCACGGGAGAAAAAATGTAGGATTTTGATTATGGGAGACTTTAATCATAAAGACATAGATTGGATAAATCTTGACCCACACAGTGGTGAGGACTCATTCGGGGCAAGATTCCTAGATTGCGTACAAGGGAATTTCCTACACCAACATGTAATGGAACCAACAAGAGCCAGGGGTGGGGATGAGCCATCACTACTTGATCTAGTGTTCACAGAAAATGTGTTGGATATTGAAAATATTGAGTATGAACCACCAATTGGAAAGAGTGACCACTGTGTGTTGTTGATGGAGTATATCATTGAAGATATTCTTCCTGAGAGTAGAGGCACTGAGGACATGAGGAGGAACTATCCGAAAGGAGATTACATCAAAATGAATGAGCTTTTTGCAGTTATTGACTGGAGAACCTTATTTTACAACAAATCTGTACAAGAAATGTATGACATCTTTTGTGAGAAATATGGGAAGATAGTAGATTGCTGCATACCTGTCACCAAAGTAGGTGTAATTCATGCCAGAGAGAAATGGTTCGATAATGGGTGTAAAAGAGCTAAGGAGTGGAGAGACAAATGCTGGGAAAGGTATAGGAGGAGAAAAAACATAAATGCCTGGCAAGCCTACAAAAGAGCAAGAAATGACTACCTAAGTAAAAGGAGAGAGGCAGAGAGAGATTATGAGAGGGACATCACCAGGAAGGCTAAAGCTACAGGTCCTGATGACATATCCCCTCATGTGCTTAAAAAATGCACAAACACAATATCAGTGGCACTAAATATCATATTTAAGGAGTCACTGGAGTCGGGGGAGATTCCAAGATGCTGGAAACAAGCAAATGTGATACCTATCTTCAAAAAGGGAAGGAGGGATACGGCTCTGAACTATAGACCAGTTTCCTTGACCAGCATAGTTTGCAAAGTTATGGAGAAACTACTAAGGAAACATATCTCTCTTCACTTGGAATCCTTCAACTTTTTGTCAGTGAGGCAACATGGCTTCAGAGAAGGTAGATCAACAGTAACAAACTTATTAGAATTTTATGATGAGGTAAGCCAAATCTTACAGGAAAGAGAGGGCTGGGCAGATTGCATATTCCTAGACTTCCAGAAAGCGTTTGACACTGTTCCACATGGGAGACTTATTAGGAAGCTGCACTCAATGGCTAGAATAGGTGGAAATGTTTTGGAATGGATAAAAACTTACTTAGAAGGAAGGGAACAGAGGGTTAGAGTAAGACACTCAGTGTCTGAATGGAGAAGAGTTAGTAGTGGAGTTCCACAGGGTTCAGTTTTAGGGCCACTTTTGTTCCTTGTATATGTAAATGACCTACCAGAGTCTGTAAATTCATTCATGAATATGTTTGCAGATGATGCAAAGATTGTGAAGAAAGTAAAAAACGAGAACAATGGTAGAGAACTTCAGGAGGATCTAAATAATCTGCATGAGTGGTCAGAAAAGTGGCTAATGAAATTCAATACCTCAAAATGTAAGGTAATGAGAATGGGTACAAGTGCAAGAAGGCCCAAGCTTGACTACTCGGTGGCTGGAGTACAACTTCAAGAGACAGAAAATGAGAGAGATCTAGGAGTAAACATACTGGCAGATTTGTCTCCAGAAATACATATAAATGGCGTAGTAAGGGCAGCATATGCATTCTTATCAAATGTAAGGGTAGCCTTCAGGCACATGGACAAGGAAATGTTTAGAAATATTTATGTAACCTATGTGAGGCCAAAACTCGAATATGCAGCCCCCTTTTGGAATCCGCACTTGAAAAAGCACATAGCTAAGCTTGAAAAAGTTCAAAGACATGCCACGAAACTGGTGCCAGAAATACGCAATCTCAGTTATGATGAGAGGCTGAGGGAATTAGACTTGCCATCACTCGAAGCTAGAAGTGTAAGGGGGGATATGGTGACAGTCTTTAAATTCCTTCATGGTTATGATAAGAGTGGATAGGGATCGATATTTTGATATGGCTGGCTCTAGAACTAGAGGTCATAGTTTGAAGCTTCGTAAGAAAAGTTCTTTGCAGGATGTAAGGAAATACTTTTTCAGTGTAAGAGTAGTTGATAATTGGAATTCGCTAAGCGAGGAGGTAGTTAATGCTATCTCAATCCATAGTTTTAAGGACAGGTACGATAAGTATCACTAAGTCTAAAATGGAACCGATCAGGAGACGGGAAGATACGAGCTTTGGGCTCTTTCCCGTAAACACAATTAGGTAATCA
>JAXCGZ010009693.1:0-30000 GCA_037179515.1 Halocaridina rubra | reverse complement strand
TAATAATAATAATAGTAGTAGTAGTAGCAGTAGTAGCAGAAGTCGTCTTTCTCCTCCTCCTCTTCCTCTCAAAAATCGTATGAACATAAAAATAGTGATATTCACAGCCCCAGACCAAATAAAAGTCATTTTCTTTTAAATGGCTTCAATAAAGCCAATGCAAAGGTCGTCATTTACATAATCCTTTCTAATACGAATTATATCCCTCATAACTATGAACCAAATCTAGCCACTTGAGGAGCTGACCAGGTCAACTCGGTGCCTGTTTCGTGTACGGATAACGGAGAGCAGCTACCAGGAAGGGCATCCGGCTTTAAAACTTTGTCATAATTGAAGAGTCACTTCAAAGGGCTACAAAGACCCTTTAAAAATTTCAGAAAAGTTGTTAAAGAAGAAGAACAACAACAATTGGCTGTTGAAGCTAGTTCGACTAGGCGCCAGATAGAAGCACTGATAAGTACTCTGTTGTCTGGAAAGACATCGCGATGCAAGTGGTTGGGCCAATGCTAAACCTGGAAAGCAGCCATGTTTTTACTACATGCGATATCATTATACAACTTTATTGTTCAAGGTCTAACTACTGAAAGTCTCATATGTAATTACGACATCGCCCATACGCAACGGAGTGCCTGTTACACGGTCCACAAGAAAATTTATTTATACAAGTATCAGAGAAACAAAGCAATAATTAGGCAGAAATACCCACCCTTCGGTATCTCATTGGATAGTTCGACCCATTATGGAAATCCGTACTACTTTTCTTTCGTCAGAGCTCTCTAGAGAAAAAGAGGGTAACGGCTTCCTTCATAGCCCTTGTATGGAAATTACCCTTGTTAATTTATCTGGTGTATTGATTGCCCTTATCAGATGTAGAGGCATCCAGGTTAAATAAAATTAATCGTTATGACTTTAAATACCATGCATAGTCTCGGAGGGTAGGGGGAAAAAATACTACCTCCGTGTTCCCTTGCATGTCGCAAAAATCGACTAAATGGGGCGTATTCAAAGTCTTTTGCTTTGACTCAGCCACCCCTCTTATAAGAGGGAATATTGTTCTTGTATATAAATAGAAAGAAATACCATAAAAAAGATATCAAACATATGAAAGGAAAGAGATCAATGTAATCTACTTCTACCCATAACAATAATATCTGAATTCACATGAAGACTGAAATCCCTTCATTACAAAATTAATTCCCACTTTAATGGACATAGTGGTATAGCACTTATTTGCCATACAAGTTTTAGACATTTTTTTCATTGGCGTAACACCAGAATGGGCAAAGAAAATTTCCCTCATCAGGCACTAGCACCATGAAAACGAGAAAGAAAGTAGAGAGAAACAGAGCTGAGGAGTAATGTGACATGTCAGATGTACATAGAATACACCAGAAAATTGGGTGTAGATGTAGGCATAGCAAAAGTTGCCAAAATGTGAATTTTCAAATGTTTGAAACTTCCTTCATCAATTCAATATTAACTCCCTAAACACACGCGCACGCCTAAATACATAAATAAACACACTTAAACACATACAAACAAACTCAAGTAGGGAGAGTCATCACATTTAAACATTATAATCCGATCAAGGAAGGGATAAATGCCTACCACCGACGTTTTCTTTCAAACTTCAGCCCCTCCGAAAAAACATACAATAATAATAATAATAATAATAATAATAATAATAATAATAACAATATTAATAATAATAATAATAATAATAATAATAAGAATAATTATTATTATTATTATTATTATTATATTTATTATTATTATTATTATTATTATTATTATTATTATTATTATTATTATTATTATTATTATTATTATTATTATTATTATTATTATTATTAGCTCCAAAGTTAGCGGGGTGTCCATAACCATAACAAAAGAGCCGAAATAACAGAACTTGAATTAATTTAAACCTTTAATGACGTATAAATTACTCTTCTAAGTTAAAAGAGACTGGCACAAGAGGGACGCCACGGACCTCTCTTACATATATCCAAGAGATTCTGCAGACTAGATACTATGCGAACCACCCGAGATGGAGAGGGAATCGAACTCGAGTTATTTTGCATGAGCCAAACCATTTTTCACTGAACTATGGAGTACAGTGAATAGTACCAGATAGTACACACATAGTACATATACAACCCACTATCTTTAACATTCAAAGCAAATTTATTTTATTATCTATAATGGGCTTTAATACCTTCTGATAACTGTTTTTCTTACCTCCAGATGGTCACATAATCCTTCACGTCTCCCTCCTCCCCCTCCGTCTCTTCCTAGGGCAAGGGATGAGAAGAGAATGAAGGGATTTGACTTCTAAGGGTCGGGAAATGAAAGTTATGTCAATAAAGAGAAAAAGATTCGTAAACAAAAGATACCTTTCCGATGAGACGGAGATAATACTAATAATAATAATAATAATAATAATAATAATAATAATAATAATAATAATAATAATAATAATAATAATAATAATAATAATAATACTTACTATTATCATTATTTTTATTATTATTATTATTATTATTATTATTATTATTATTATTATTATTATTATTATTATTGCCCTGACTGACTGAGTACTGGCTATCGACTTCACCCAAGCAGTTCGTGCAGCTTTTCATAGCTAGATCTTCTTGTTGATTATAAGGAGAGACTAGTGGCGTCTCTAATATATAGATGTAAACAGACTGATATGGGGCGAAAGTGCTAGAACAGTACCTTCACAACCTTGAACTTTATAATAATAATAATAAAAATAATAATAATAATAATAATAATAATAATAATAATAATAATAATAATAATAATAATAATAATAATAATCATCATCATCATAAAGCTCAGAGTTCCCAGTCATATGCAAGATGGCTTCCGAAGAAAAAACTGACCAGGAGGACGTTCTAAATGAATTTCACAGCCTGAACAGAACTCATTCAAATGCAAGATGGCTGTAAAGAAGGAGATGGCCCGAAGTATGTCATAACGTGAATAAAGAAGAAAAAAACTGGTCTGCACTGTTCGTGAGCTTAAACTTGAGAGCTAGAGTATAGCTCAAATTTTCCAATCAACGGCAAGATGGCGTTTGAAGAATAAGTTGGCAGGAAGAAGCTATTAAAAGCAAAGAAATAACAGCCTAAAAGAGTCCTGCCAAGTGTCATCTGACAAATTAACGCAGGTGTCAAATATTGTGACATAATGCATATTGTCCTTTTAACATTAGGAGGAGAGCAGTTCCGCCCTATTACATCACGAGAGCCAAAGGAAGGGTGGATGGATGAGGGCTATAAATGCAGTAGGATCAAAATAGCGGATGTTGAAGAGGATGGCAGAGAGGAGGTGAAGAGAAGGAAGTGCTACTGGGAATAATAATAATAATAATAATAATAATAATAATAATAATAATAATAATAATAATAATAATAGCATACATATACACAAGGCCTCATTCCCTCTTGCAAGGGGGGTGGCCCAGCCAAGAAACGCTCATTCACCACGATCCACACATACCTCAACCACTCCTCTTAGCTCATTGGGGACAAAGGGTTGTCACGTTTCACCCCCTTCCACCCTGCTTGCATCACTCACAAGGTAGGTGGGCAAGTATATTCTACAATGAGCACCGACAGCCGCAGCTGGTTTACCCTCACCACTTCATCACATGGCAACTCCCCTCACACCCATCCAACACAGTTCACCGAGCTAGCAGGTGCGAGAAATTCCTTTGGCCCGCGTCGTCTATACACAAGCTTCCTTCACTCATTCCTATCTCTTGCATGCACTCTTCCCTGCTCCACTGATATTCCACGTGCATTCAATGCCCTTTTCATGTCATCCATCCACCTCATTCTAGGTCTCCCTCTTGATGTACCTCCAATCACTTCTGCACTCCACACTCTCTTCACTATTCATTCATCACTCATCCTTTCCATGTGTCCAAACCAACTCAAATCTCTCTGATCCAACCTATCCAAGAACTTCTTTTCAACACCCATTCTCTGTTTGATATCCTCATTTCTTTATCTATTCTAGATACACCAATTATACCTCTCAAATACACCATTCCATTACATTCAAATTGTTCCTTTCATTCTCTCTTGCATTCCAAGTCTCTGCTCCATACAATGCTGCCGGCACAATCACACCTTCATACATCCTTCTCTTTTAATTAATTCCCAAATATTTATTTCCCATTACACTTTTCAACCCACCTACTCATTTACTTGCTTCCTTCACTATGACTTACCTCTGCATCCACTCTACCACTGCTTGCTACATGTGACCCAGATGCTTCAGCCACTAGCACAGTATCATCTGCAAATAGCAACTGATTCAATATCCACAACCTTCCAGTCTCACCCACTAGTTCCAAACCTCAGTCTACTACTCTTTTATTTATTTCCCACCACTCCATCCTTAAACACATTACACAACCATGGATACACAACACAACATTGACATAACCCTCAAACAAATCACTCATACAATTCCCGACTCTCACACTAGCTCTATTATTCATGTAAAAACTCTTCAAGTTACAGTCGTAACACACTCCACAACCCCTCTCTATCTACCCTGTCATACACTTCCTCTCATTTCATAAAAGCCCCAAAAGGGTCCCAACCTTTCTCCAAGAACTTCTCACACACCTGTCTTACCAAAAACACCTGATCCACACATCCTCTCCCTCTCCTGAGTCCACAATGTTTACCAACTACACTCAACAAACTAATTCCTCTAAAATTACTACACTCATACTTAGCTCCTTTCCCTTTGTCAAGTGGAACTACACATGCACTCCTCCAAACAACTGGGACCCTCCCTTTCTTGAAACATATATTCAACAGACTAACCATCCATTCTAGTAATGCCTCCCCACCTTTTGACAAGCTTTCATCATGACACCCATCTATCCGAGGTGCTTTACCTGCTTTCATTGCTCTCAGTGCCAAATGTACCTCCTCCATTGATACTTCTCTATCACTCTCATCACCTTACTTTTGCATTCTCCATTTGTTTCTCTGTCGCATGACTGAAGTCGTGCTGAAGCCAGAATCTGAAACTGTAACAAGTCGTGAAGAGAAACGTGAGAGGCTAGAGGTCAAGGGTGAAATAGAATACTCTCCCAGTTGTTTATCTGGGTAAGGTAAACGGATCCAGGGGGCTTAGCACCTGGCTGGATCCATAGGGCTTAGCACCTGGCTGAATCCAGGTGCTTTAGCACCAGGGCTTAGCCACCCGGCGTCAAGTGCCTCAAGAGTGTGGGAAAGACCTAGAAGGTGGCCCTGCCCAAAACCACAAGTAACCCTATATGCCCTGGAGGGATACCCAATAGCCATGCACTGACCTGGAACTCTTCCGTTCTATAGGCCAACTGAAATAGCCCATCCCCCAAGAGGAGGGACCTCTCTTTGAACCTGAAGGCAATTGGCAGAAGTAGATTTAGCGACACGCCCTGCCCTTTGGGGTATTTTAAGCATCCCCATAGCAGCCAGAAAGCAGTCAGAGAGCGACGTTAGTCAGAATATTACCAGGGGCACGAATAGATCATAGATTTTGATAGTCATAGGGTGGGGGGCATTGAGGCGTCGAAGATGTTGTACTCCAGAATAAATTAAGATAAAGGAACCACCGCTTGTCCATTCTTACCTTGCACCCGTCTGGTACTAATATTAACGTAGTGAGAAGAATTCATTACGACAACTGGTGACACGCGGTGGAATAGTAACCAACTTCACGACAACTGGTGGGCAGCGGTGGAATAACATCACGACAACTGGCGGCAGCGCAGTACGGATCAGACGCCTGGAAAACATACGGAGACTCTCATATCAGAAGAATCCAGTGCGAAGAAAAGAAAATAAGAATGGCAAACGCAGAAATCCAACATCTCCCAATTCAAGAAATGAGTGACGAGGGAAAACACCGGAGAATTCTCGAACTGGAGGAGCACGTGCGGCGCCTACAAACTCCTGCCGACGCCGCTCCGTCGAGAAGGAACTTGGTCAACGCCGACAGAGAAACCGACGCCTCAAACATCGACGAACAGCCTGCCGCTCCGAGCCCCGTGGTGACACAGGGAACGCAGCAGGACAAGCCCCCACCCCGTGCCCTGGTTGTAAAGGCGCCTCGAGTCAAAAATTCACCTTTATACCTCGACGGCGCAAATGTAAAAGACCTCGAATGTCCGTCCATAATTCCCGCGGCCGACTTCCTGAAATACTTGGGTCTGCGGATGAGAAGTGACGAGTGGTCAAACAGAGAATATTATGAAACTTTTAAGGAACTATTCCTAAGATATTTCTTAGTAAGCCGAAGTGTGACCGGGGCATTGAGTGAAAATGCCCATTACAAGAAATATAAGTTGCCGGATCCGACCAAGAAGATGGCGATTCGTCGATTTTACTCGAGAGAAGAAGGAGAACCCCCTCCTTCCTTGCCTTCTGCCGTGAAGTTCTTCAGGACCACCTCCTTAAAATAGCTAAGTACTTGTGATCTGTATCCAGTGAGTAATGGGACAATTAGTAAAAGAAATTGAGGTCGGTGGACGCCGCCATTTTATCTTGTAGTTATGCTGTGACTCAGCCAACCCGCCTATAAGGGGTGTGGCGCCTAATAAGTTGATAAAAGTAGAATTTCTGTACCCATTACTAACATGGATAATTTGTACTAATAGCTATAAGAAGTAATGAACTCCCATTTTTTTATTATATGAATAATATAAAGTAATTGCGTTTAAAGGGTGTTCCATTTATTTGTATTAATGCCTAGATTGAATTTTAAGAACGCGAATGTATCGATTTTTAATTGACAAATTTAATGCACGTGTAATCACTATTACGGTATATTAATTTCTTAAGTGTAAGAATTATAGTGAGTAATATACTTGAATCTGCTTTTAAGGTTTTACTTAGAACACGTGTGATTTCCAAGAAAGGAATGCGGAAGTGACCAATCGATCTCCCAACCTCGTTATTATAAATATATAGTAACTGTACTGATCTTTGATATTTTAAGTACGTGTAAAGTCATTTTTATATTAATATCTTAAAGTGTAAGATTTTGGAGTGACAAAAGAAAGACATAAATGACAGATCGTTCTTTTAATGTTATTATGATGAAGAGATTAATATTACGATACGTGTGTGGCATTTCATTTTGAAGAATAAGAAATTTTGTGATATTGTTTAGAGATGAGTTTTTTTTTATTTCGCGCTACGCAGGCAAAAGTAAAAGTAAATTCGAGTGAATTTGTGCTGTCCTGGAATAGGGGAGGTCTTTCAGTGTCACGCTAATGTAGCTTCAAGGGAGTAGAATGTTTGGTTGTTTGTTAGAATGGGACCTAGGACTGGTGAGGCAGTCTTGTGACCGCGCGGCCCAACCGAGATGTCACCTTTACTCTCCTTCAGAGGGATCGGGGTAAGGGATGGAGAATTTTCCATAGACAGAGAGAAAGGGAATGCAAGTTTGAATGTGAGCGCATGTGAGCTAATGAGTATAATGGGGGTATAATGAGGGGGGGGTTGCTCTAGGGGGTGAAATCCCGGAAAGCACCATTAGGAAGCATGATTGAGGCAGTCAGCGAGGATTGTTCCCCTGCTCCACCGGGTCCTTCTGCATGCCATACCAGAGTATATTTATGGGAGGTGATGCGCTGTGGCAATATCTATTGACGGATATTTTTGAGAAAATGATTCTCCACCTGCCCAGATATGGTTGAGATGCCAAGTTTGTTTTATTTTTGTTTCGTCCCCTACTCCGCCAATGAGATTATTATTCGATTTCCGAGAGTTCCAAGATAGATATTACGTGATAAAGGACGTGAATCTATGAATGATTCTTTATTTTCTTTGCTAGCGGCAGTATATACATTATTTGTCTGAAGAGATATGTTAGATTGATAAAATAAAACTTTGCGAGTTTTAGCCATGATAATGTTTATCAAAATTATTTCAGCTTGGTCATAAAGAAAGAGTGTGAGCTGACACGAAATGACAAGAATGTCACCCAGCCGTTTCCCGTATTTGAGATAGTAGAGGAATATATATATATATATATATATATATATATATATATATATATATATATATATATATATATATATATATATATATATATATATATATATATATATATTCTCTGTTTTAATTGTTCATGTACAACGCCTTACGAGATTATGAAACTTAAGCAAAATGCATTCTCTATTGTTGTGAATGAAATATGCTTTTTGTTTTTATTATTGCATACACAGACAGACTTTTTATATTTTTTCAGATTTCCGTTTTTTATATATAATTCTTTTTGTATTGAAGAAATCTTTAAAAATCTTAATCCCTTGGATATAATATAATTAAAGAGTTTTGGAAAAGAGTATCTAGAGATAATCATGATTAATCCCTATCATTGTCATGAATTTAAGATTACAATTTATCTAATTAAGATAATTGAGATTCTCCGAGATTGTGTGTTGAGTTTTAAATTTAAAATTAATGATACTTAAGTCCTTTTAAGACGTGTGTTAAGAAAGAGATATTTGTACTTTTGTTGATAGTAGTAGAGATATTGTCACATATGATTTTAATCTTTGGCTTAGTTTTCTCAGAGAATGTTGCCTTATAGAGAGTGTGTGCTTCGACTCAACCCTCTGATCTATAGCAAGAAAAGGATTGTCATTATAGACAAGGATGTGTATGCTATTACAGTAAAGTCCTTTGCTATTAAACAGAAAGGAATGGATTTATGCTTCGATGTTTCTGCAGTTGTACACTA
The DNA here is from genome assembly GCA_037179515.1 of Halocaridina rubra. Classification (NCBI taxonomy): domain Eukaryota; kingdom Metazoa; phylum Arthropoda; class Malacostraca; order Decapoda; family Atyidae; genus Halocaridina; species Halocaridina rubra. The sequence continues at coordinate 21,216 of JAXCGZ010009693.1, read as the reverse complement.
AATTATTTGTTTTTTGGTTTTTTTCTTTCTAGATGTTAGAAAATGATTGCAGTTGCGCTCTGTCCCTTTGTACAGTAGGGCAGGAAGTTAAGTCATAAAGAAGTGCCCTACAAGCGAAAATTATGCTTTTTTTGAAGAAAAATTATCTCTCTCTCTCTCTCTCTCTCTACTCTGAGACTGACAGATGCTTCTTCCGATGCCACGAGAATGTTGCCGTCGTTGATTCTTTTTTTGTTTTTTGTTTTTTTCCAGCGAAGCTAGGCGTTACTTGTGCCTACATTTTATTGCAGTTGATAAATTGTTGCATGCTGTTATTGCATAAATACTGATAAGACATCGGTAGTACCGACATTTGCATAAATATTTTTGCCACATGTCGCAACTGTTTAGAGAATAGATAAAACTCCCATTGACAAATTGGGGAGCCCGAAAGTTGCCACTTATGCTCTATATATATACATATATTATGACAGCAGGAATTTGAATAGTAAAAGAGACTGTGTTAGAGCGAGCATTACTATGAACTATAAGTACAGAACTCTGTTCTTACTTCTGAATGCCAGTCTCCGTCGTATATATATGGCTATTCCTGATTTAGTATTATTATTTTATTTTTTTATTATTCTTATTTTGATCATGATTATTAGTAATGTTATGTATCAGTTTCTCAGCTAAGTCCTAAGTATCTTGGAATAATAATCTAGTTGTGTAGACACATACCTTCCATTAACACCCTATTTCTAGGCAGCCCCGACCTGCAAGTTCTAAAAGTCTTTAGATTTTGTTATCTCTCAAACAAGTCCCTGTTGCCCATTGAATAGAGATTGCAAGCACTTGCAGTTGCAGGGGAGGCAAAGTATGGCCATTGTTGGTACCCCGAAGTCATAGGGAACCTTTCTTACAACTGTAGTAGTGACATAGGTTCAAATTTTCATCCCGAGGTCTGCTTCGAAGGTACGTGTGGATTGCAGTACTGAAGAGAAATCGCTGTGACGTTGCAGGTCTCCTACAGGGGGGTCTTGGTCAAGATCGGCCCGAGGGTAGGACGAAAAAGCCAGGCTGGAGGGGTTTGGAAGATGCATCGATCGCTTCCTCTTTGTCTTGCCTATCTTATAAAGAAGATAATATGTGGTAGTGTACGAACCTGGGCCTGCAGTGAAGACGGCGGGGGAGTGAAAAAATGAGGACACAAGGAAACCGTTTTATAACGCCTAGCAAAAATTTCATGAGCAAGGGAGGGAAACAGAAGTCTCTAACAGCTTAATAATACTTTATTTCTGTAATAAAAATGATGAAATCCCAGAAAAAAAGGGAATTCCCATACATGTCCTAACTGTAGTGAAAAGAGAGAAAAAAGAAGAAGTCTTTTAAAACATCTTAATAATACCTTTAGAAGCCACGTAAACACGTTGATGGGATCCAAACAGAAAGAAAAGGGAATCCCTATACATGTCCAAACTTCAGGAAGAGAGAAAGGAAGGGTATGGAAAATCCCTTATTAGTTGTTGAAAAAACAACCCACGTTTTAGAACTGAAAGAAAAAATGCGAAAGAAAAGGTCCCCACCGTCTTTAACCACTGTGCTAAAAGACCATTTCTTTTTTTATTTGTTTTACTAGCATTAAGATAATTTTAAGCGAAAACTCAGAGACTCCTTTAAATATAGTTTTGAATAAGTGCCATTGATAAATTGTATGATTTGCACCAATAGTAATAAGTTGTTTTTCTGCCTAAATAATATAATTGTTTTGCTTTAGCATTATCATTGTTTGAATCATGATTTAATCTTTGTGTTCATTAAGTTCTCATATCAGTTTGTCTCTGAATAGTAATTGCATATTGAAATGATGAATGTTTTTTGGCTTTTCACATCGTAACAAATATTTTGTTTCAGGAGTAGTTTTTTAAGGCCTAATTTTAAGACAAATTAATGCCCCATAGTAACGATAGGAATAGAAATTATAAGATGAGGTTGCTTATGGAAATTACCATTTATGTTATTGTCTATCGCCTTTTAAACGTTCGTACATGCTAATGTTCTACATGATTCATATTTTTACTGTAACTAACCAACTTTTGTAAATCTTTTGAAAAAGGAGAGAAGTAGACAAAGTAACGTTATGATCTAAACTAACTTGTGATCTTAATTAATGTTTGATAATGATTAGTTACACACTGAAATCCTAATGATTAAGGTTATTTTTATTTTTTAAATATAGGAATATGTTTGTACTAAAGATTGTTTAGAGTTCATAGCAATAGGAATTCTTAGATAATAGCTTAAATAATTCGGCCCCATTTTTATTGTAAACTAGTGTTAGCTAGGATATATCCAATAGCTCTCAAAAGATAGCCCATGCTTCGACTGAAATAAAAGATATTTCAGTTTTGGTTGGGAGGGATGTCGCATCACTGAAGTCGTGCTGAAGCCAGAATCTGAAACTGTAACAAGTCGTGAAGAGAAACGTGAGAGGCTAGAGGTCAAGGGTGAAATACAATACTCTCCCAGTTGTTTATCTGGGTAGGTAAACGGATCCAGGGGGCTTAGCACCTGGCTGGATCCATAGGGCTTAGCACCTGGCTGAACCCAGGTGCTTTAGCACCAGGGCTTAGCCACCCGGCGTCAAGTGCCTCAAGAGTATGGGAAAGACCCAGAAGGTGGCCCTGCCCAAAACCACAAGTAACCCTATATGCCTGGAGGGATACCCAATAGCCACGCACTGACCTGGAACTCTTCCGTTCTATAGGCCAACTGAAATAGCCCATCCCCCAAGAGGAGGGACCTCTCTTTGAACCTGAAGGCAATTGGCAGAAGTAGATTTAGCGACACGCCCTGCCCTTTGGGGTATTTCAAGCATCCCCATAGCAGCCAGAAAGCAGTCAGAGAGCGACGTTAGTCAGAATATTATCAGGGGCACGAATAGATCATAGATTTTGATAGTCATAGGGTGGGGGGCATTGAGGCGTCGAAGATGTTGTACTCCAGAATAAATTAAGATAAAGGAACCACCGCTTGTCCATTCTTACCTTGCACCCGTCTGGTACTAATATTAACGTAGTGAGAAGAATTCATTAAGACAACTGGTGACACGCGGTGGAATAGTAACCAACTTCACGACAACTGGTGGGCAGCGGTGGAATAACATCACGACATCTCAAAGCCACAATCTCTGCCTCTCAATCATCTTCCACATATAAAAGATCCTTGAAATATTCAGCCCATCTCTCTCTCGCCTTTATTTCATCTACTAAGATTTGCCCATCTGCTCCTTTCACCCTATCCTCCCTACCAACCTCATCTTTCCTCACTCTTTTCATTTCCTTCCAAAAAATCTTTTAATTCCTTTCAAAATTCTCAGACAAGTAGCTACTCCACCTTATATCCACTTCTCGCTTTGCCTCCCTCACCAATGCGCTTTGCTAACCTACTGCTTGCACTTTACCTTTCATACGCCTCTATATTATCTACCTGCAATCATACCTGCAATGTCTGCTTCTTTTCAGCCATTACTGCACTCACCTGCTCATTCCACCATTGACCACCTTTCCTTTTACTTCCACCAGTTAGTCTCCTTCCACATACTGCCTCAGCACACTTCAAAACTTCCTCCTTGAAACAGCCCAATTCGTCTTCCACTCCCTCCTCCACTTTCTCTTTCACTACATTCCAAACATTCCTCTGACTAGCCTTATACTCCCAGTCTTTCTCTTTCTTATACAATTCATTCATTTTTAGCACCTCTGTTCATTTTTCGCTTCTCCTCTTTTTTCCAGTTTTCTCCCACTCTCACTCTACTTTCCACTAAATAATGATAAAATATTCCATCACTAGCTCATCTCAGTATATTCACATCCAATACTCTTCCAATCATCCTCCTTTCCAACACAACATAATCCATTGATGCTCTGTCAACTACTCCTCCATTATCAACTCTGACCCACGTATACTTGTGAACAGCCTTCAATTTAAATACAGTATTAGCAATCAACATCATCCTCTCAATATACATTTCTATAATTTTCTCTCAAGTCTCATTCCTACCAGGTACTTAATACTTCCAAATTGCACCAATTTCCAGGGTTCTGGTTGGATCTCTCCTGCCAGAATATCCTGCATATCTTGGCCACTCGTAGGTTGAAAAAATACAGAGGAGGGGATTCCCAGTCTCCTTACTCCGCCCCAATTAGTCGACTTTTACGACACGTAGGGGAATACGGAGGAAGTATTCTTTACCCCCACCCTCAGGTGGGATAATAATAATAATGATAAAAAAAATTAATAATAATATATAATAATAATAATAATAATAATAATTACAATAATAATAATAATAATAATAATAATAATAATAATAATAATAATAATAATAGTAATAATAATAAAAATAATACATTTCAAAAAGCTTAAGCATATATATTGAAAGTAATTCCTCTATACAAATCTAAATACTAATTTATGTATAAATAGTAACTATATGCAAATAAGGAAAGAATATATATATATATATATATATATATATATATATATATATATATATATATATATATATATATATATATATATATATATATATATATATATAATACACGAAGCATATACTCCTACATATGGAAGTCATAAAACACAAAACCAGAACCAAACATGAAAACAACCTTTCACGAACAACACACAAACAGAGGAATAAATAGATTAAAACATGCTGGCAAGCAGATAGAAAGGCAGACATATAGCCTCGCAGAGCTGCAGGACCCTCAGCTCATAGTTTTCCATATCACTTTGGCTTTGCCCCCTCCTCCACCCTTCAAGGTTTGTGATCATAAGCGCCTTTGCGTTTATTTTTATTTCTCTTTTCCCCCGCAGACCTATAATATGATGCTCCCGATAAAAGAGAGAGAGAGAGAGAGAGAGAGAGAGAGAGAGAGAGAGAGAGAGAGAGAGAGAGAGAGAGAGAGAGATTAGGCACTTCTCTAAATGTGAGAAATATACTCTTGAACATATGCGAATTGATAAAATAAAAGTATATATAGATAGATTATTAGATAGGTAAACAGACAAATAGATAGATAGATAGAAGCATAGAAAAATAGACAGATAGATAGATAGATAGATAGAAGCATAGAAAAATAGGCAGATAGATAAATAGATAGATAGATAGAGATATATATAATATATATATATATATATATATATATATATATATATATATATATATATATATATAGAGAGAGAGAGAGAGAGAGAGAGAGAGAGAGAGAGAGAGAATAAATAATTACCAGTTGTTTTCTGGGAACATTAGTATCAATAATAAGAACAACAACAACAACAAGCCCAATAATAATAACAACAACAACGACAGCAAGTCTAATAATAATATAAATAATAATAATAATAATAATAAAATAATAATAATAATAATATTAATAATAATAATAAATGTAATTAAATCTATATTCTAAACCATATAATGAACAGAGGTTTCGAAGTAGCCATTCTGAAACCCGAAACCATGTTTTGAAACCACCAAAATGAGATTTGAAACCTAACCTGACCAGTAATTAAAGAAAAGCAAACATGCCCCTACCTATAGACAGGATCCTGACAAGTATGATACGCAGAGATAGATAGAGATAAGCAAATATACAAACAGAGGAATCAGGTAAGATATGGAAATCATGTTTTAAACAAAGAAGATCCTTTGGGGGAAATTTAACATGGAACTTTTTGAATGGGAACTAGCTGTACTATTTCCTATATATAAAAAAGTGTCAGAATCGGGTCCCAGATCAAGCACTGAGATCAAGAATGCCCGCAACTTAATCAGGTGGAGAGGCGATAGAGAAATTAAACATAGATAAAAGTATTTGTACCTGATGGCGAGTAAGAGGGATTTCCACACTGCTTGACGTAAGAAACCCAAAAATTCAAAGGGGAGTCCATCATTGCTATATTTCATTTTACTTACACTAGTTAGCTAAAAAAAAAATGACTCCTCCTGCTTTATGATTCAGGTCAACCTACTGATTTAAGCAGGATATGGCATAAAGCTAAAAAAGACAAAAAAATAATCTCTTGTCGTACCACAGCTCTCGTCGATACCCGTTGGTATGGTAAGAAGACATAATTATACCCATTCTGTCACAGTAAAAGTAGCTATCATCATATCAAAAGAAGTGTCATCAATTTCCTGACTTTTCTAGCTTTCTGAAATCGCATCTGAAGAGCTAAAGCAGGAACATATGTGCAAGAGGCTGTCTCAAAAGGAAAAGTTAAAAGTGAGCTGCTTTTCTAATTGAATGACTAAGAATGAAACAGAGCAGCAGAATTAAAAAAGCACTATCCTGCAAATTAAAACAAAAGTAGCAGCGTCCAGGGCAAGTTATCTGTTATCCTGAAAGCAAGAAAGAAAATCATAATAAAGAAGAAACGAGAGTAAAAACAGTATTCATGAAGGGTGCTTTGGACTTAAATAAGACTGCCCAGGACAGTTCGATGTTAAGTCTTCCTTCAGTTACGGTTCTTTTTTCTACACCTACATCAACACCGAATATTCTCGGACATTTGTTACACATCTCTTATTATCCCTTCACATCTGATAAGTCACAACACTTCCCTTATCTGTTTCTCTTTACTTTTTTTTTTCTTCGGGCTCAGGCACGATGTGGGTATTTTTTTTTTTGGGGGGGGGCCCGTCCTAGTGTTACAATTATTAAAAAAAAAAATCAATATTAACACATAAGTGTCTTTGTCAAGTTAACAGCTTCTCCGATGCCTTGAAAATAAATATATAAATAATGAAGCAATTAGAGGAAAAGCAGCTACTGTCATCTTCAACTAAAAGTAGCTATATCATCATCAAGCGAGAAGTTCTTTTTAATATACTGAAATAAAATAGTCCCGCAATAAAGATATCTAAACAGAGAAATAACATATAAAGCAGAAATGCCAGTAAAAGAAGTATATGCAAACCTAAAAGAAGTAAAACTACCAACTATACAATAGCATAATAATGCAATAGCTAGTTATAATTTGCTAAATAAAGAAGCAAGAAGATATTGTGGTTAAAGCAGCAACCAACAAATATAAATAACCAACGCATCAAAAGCATTAGAGAAAAATTTGCCTATAAAAACATAAATAACCTTCGAATAATTAGCATTAGAGAAAAATTTGCTTATAAAAACATAAATAATGTACAAACAAAGCAGATATAAGAGAACAAATAGAAAACACTAAATGAAAAGCAGCGCAAAAGAAGCTTTTTGTGTACTCAAGGGAGAGAGAGAGAGAGAGAGAGAGAGAGAGAGAGAGAGAGAGAGAGAGAGAGAGAGAGAGAGAGAGAGAGAGAGAGAGAGAGAGAGAGAGAGAACGTAGTTAAGAACATGCTAAAATAAAAGCAGCAGTTAAAGGGTATTCTATATGAGAGCGAAAAATCCACCATAGCAATCGACTAAAAGATTTTATACATAAAATAGAAAAGAAGAGTAAAAGCAGCCAATGGCATATTAAAAGCAGCAGGTGAGCGGCTTTACTCTCTATCTAATAGTCTGAAATCGGATCCTCCTTTTCCGCACAGATAATCTTCTTTTAATGAAGGCGATTATAACATCCACATCGGAAAACAGGGGACAAAAATCTGGGGTGAGGCAAAGTAATAATAATAATAATAATAATAATAATAATAATAATAATAATAGTAATAATAATAATATAATAATAATAATAATAATAATAATAATAATAATAATAATAATAATAATAATAATAATAATAATAATAATAATAACACCTGTACATTTCAAGAGTAATAAAAAACTGAATATTTTATTTTAAATTTGCTCCTCCTCACCTCGAACCCGAATTTTTTTCAGTATTTCACCCCCCCCCCCAAGATTATATTAATTCTGAACCCAATGCCAGAGTTTCTCTTATTTTAATTATGGGATTTAATCTCCAGTGCCATAAATATTTTTTTTCAGTTTTCTTCCCTTTCAGATACGGATTATATTGGAAAGATTTAGGTTTTGTGTCATTAGAGAGAGAGAGAGATATTATTTTATTTTATTAATTTATTGTGCCAAGGCGTCAGACATTACATGAGTTCATACAAATAATGCTTCAAATGGATATAAAACCAAGAATTGAACATGGTTTACAGGGAGGTGTACATATTGATAAAACATTGCTGCATACTAACACACAACTCACAGAATGGCAGCACAGAGTACATTATATGCAAAAGTAAAGCTCAGAGAAACGCAGAATGCACAAACAGAATTATACAGCAACATACAGAAAATATATGTATAATTCAGTATAATTAATGGCCACCAAAGTGAGGAAAACGAGCAAGAATAACATCAAGGTTGTCATCATTAAGTAAAAATGAGCAGATCTGTATTAAGTTCTGACCTCGTGGTAAAACATCTCTCACTGTGGGGCACTGAAGACAATAGTGGTCAAGAGTGTTAGCATTAGTTCGGTCGCGTAATGTACAGGAGGTGTACTGTGGCATATCTAGAGTCTGGGAGACCTGCCATAAAGGCCGATACCCCATTCTGAGCCGAGCACTAACTACATTTTTTTTCCGCACCATTAACCCGCGTCTGCGATACTTGTAGCGACTGTGAAGGAAGTGATCATGGTGCTGTATGGACACACTGTTGGCCCTCTCCGTGTCCCTGCGCTGGACCGTCATGGCAAACCCAGCTGAGTAGATGATGTTACGTAGGCATCGGAGGGAGGGCTCAGCGTCCACATCATGCCTTGGCAAGACGATCCGCTGTGTCGTTGCCAGTCAGCCCAATGTGGGATGGAGTCCACACAAATGACACAACAAGAGAAGCATCCCGAGCAGCTGCGAGGCGACATAGTATATCTCCCACAGCACGGCCACAGATAGGTCTTGGCGAGGATAGGGCTTGTAGGGCCGATTGGGAGTCACAAATTATTACCCCATTCACTCGTCGTCGAACAAGGAGAGTCACGGCATCCAAGATGGCATTCAGTTCACAGTAGGTGGAGCTCAACGAGGTGGGTAGTCTACGGCCAATCCATGAATCAGCCGGCACAGGCGGCTCCATGGTGGGGGAAAACACAGCACATGCCGCCCTCCCATCTGCTTGCACAGAACCATCAACATAGACGTGGTGTGCTGCAGGGACAGACGTGGATACATCAGCGATAGTCTCCAGAGCTAACTGTCTCTGCAAGGGGGGATAGATATCCTTCGAGGTCGGTGTATATGTGACAGCGGGGAGGGGGACACGCCAGGGTGGTAAATCTGGGACAGCCGCCTGCACTGGCAGGTCGATGTCAAGGCCACGGAGAAAGAGAGAGAGAGAGAGAGAGAGAGAGAGAGAGAGAGAGAGAGAGAGAGAGAGAGAGAGAGAGAAGAGAGAGAGAGAGAGAGAGAGAGAGAGAGAGAGAGAGAGAGAGAGAGAGAGAGAGAGAGAGAGAGAGAGTTTAGTGAATGTCATTCCCTAAAAATCTGCTCGAGGAATTGCGTGGATGAGGCCCTCCGTTCCAACTGCTACTCTTTAATCACATATTTGACTTAAGTGAAGTCAGATCAGTTTCTGAGAACCTAATTCAAGCTACGTCAGTGCCAAGGATATAGTCAGAATGATTTGAGACCATAAGTTTAGTATTAGCATCAAATGTGTGAGCGTGGATGTATGCGCTTACCAAACTGTATTTACCTAATTGTGCTTGTAGGAAAGAGCCCTGTGCTCCTTACTCCCCAATTATCAGTTACAATTTTATACTAATTTATAGTTATCATATGTGTCCTTAAAACTATGAATGCAGGTATAATTAACTACTTCCAAGTTTGCCGAATTCCATTTATCAAGTATTCTTAGACTAAAACAGTACTTCCTTACATCCTTCAGAGAAGTTATTTTACGAAGCTTTAAGCTATGATCTTCAATTCTAGGGCCATTCATATCAAAATATCGCTCCCTGTCCACTCAGTCGAAGCCATGAAGGAATTTAAAAACTGGCATATTTTTCCCCTTTTCCTTTTATCTTCAAGTGATGATAAATCTAACTCTTGCAGCTTCTTATAACTGAGATTTTAAATTTCTCTCACCAACTTCGTACCATGTCTTTGAACTTACTCTAGTTTCTTAGCATTTTGTTCTCAAGTAGGGATTCTAAAAGGGAATGGCATATTCAAGCTTTAGCCTCACATGAGTCACAGAACTATTTCTGAACAATTCCTTATCAATGTATCTGAAGGCCTAAGCATTTTAGCTAAGAAACCATATGCTGCCTTTAGTATACCATGTACTTCTGAAGGCAAATCAGCCCATATGTTTTTCCCTGTCTCTCGAAGTCTTACGCCTGCTACGTGGCCCTTCTTACACTCTTACCCATTCTCATTCCTCGACATTTAGAAGCATTGAATCTCATAACCACTTGTCTGACCACTCATGAAGACCATTCAGGTCTTCCTGAAGTGATCTGCCATTATACTCATCTTTTACTTTATTCACCAGCTTTGCATCATCTGTAGACATGTTTAAATATGCATTTACATACTCTGGAAGGTAATTTATACATATAAGGAACAGAAGCGGCCCTGCATTTGATCCCAGCGCAGCACCAACGCTAACTTTTTCCACTCAGAGACTGCATTTCTTAATTTCACTCTATGTTTCCTTCCTCCCAAATAAGTTTTCGTTCACTCCATGACAATTCCACCCATTCTGGCCTTTATTTGCACCTTCTTAATAGCTTTCCCATGTTGGACTGAATCAAGTGCCCTCTGAAAATCTACAAATATGCAATCTGCCAAGCCCTCACTTTTTTGTAAGATTAGGCTTATCTCATCATAAAATTCTAGTAAGTTTGTTAGTGTACACCTGCCTTCTCTGAAACCATTTTGTCTCACTGGCAAGAAGCTGAAGGCCTTCAAGTGAAGAGAAATATGTTTTCTCAGTAGATTTAAAAACTAAGTTAGTAAATGAAGTAGGGCTGTGGTTTAGAGTTGAGTCTATTCTATACTATTTTGAAGACAGGTACCCCTTTTGCTTGCTTTCAGCATCTTGGAATCTCCCCAAAATCCAGCAACTTCTCAAATATGATGTAAAGTGCTACTGACTATGCTTCATCACCTGTATTGAGTACATGAGAGTGTATACCATCAAGCCCCATGGCTTTATGAGCATTTAATTCTATCAACGCTTTGCATACCTGTATATGTGAATAGCTGTTTTTTTAATGCTGGCCCATGTTCTCTCATCTCTGCAGCATAAGGAGGTGGCTCATTCTTTACTAGAAATACTGCCTGGAATTTCTTGTTCAATGCTTTGCAGATCTCTCTATCTTCTTCTTCTTCTTCTTCTTCTTCTTCTTCTGCTTCCACTACAGTTTTTCCTGCTTATGCAGGGTCGCTATTTCTGGAAAGCCATTTCCGATTCCCATTTTCAGTGTCATCCACTGTAATTTCTTTTTGTTCCATATCAGCTGTTACACACTCCATCCACCTTCTCTTTGGTCTCCCCCTCCTCCTCCTACCTGGCACCTCCTTCTCCACCACTCTCCTCACAACATACTCCTGATCCTTCCTCATGATATGTCCGAACCAGCGAAGCCTCTTTTCATGGAATTTCTTAGACACTTCTATAACTTTAGCTGTTCTTCATACTAAATTATTCCTAATCGTATCATTTCTTTTGATTCCAACCATCCATCTAAGCACCCTCATTTCTGCCACATTCATTCTCTTTTAATAAGATATCTTAATGGGCCAGGTCTCTGCTCCATATGTCATTGCAGGTCTCACAACAGTTTTATGCACATTTTCCTTCAGTTTCACACTTATCCTCCAGTCAGACAACACCCCAAATACCCTTTTCCAGTTGCTCCATCTTGCTTGGATTCTGCTGCTTATCTCCACTTGGAGTTCAGCATTTTCCTCTACATATGAACCCAGGTACTTGAATTTTTCTGCCCTATTTACTATTTCCTCCTGTAGATGTATGTCACCCAACTGATTGGTGGGATGACAACACATATACTCTGTTTTTGTTCTACTGATTTTCAGTCCTCTATTTTCCAATGCCTCTCTCCATTCTATCCAACTTCCTCTCCACTCCCTCTCTGGTCTCATCACACAACACTACATCATCAATCTTTAATAATGCTTCCGGCTTCCCTCAAACTTTAAAACTTGTTCTTTGCCCTTTAAATATTTTCTGGCAAAATTCTGGAATAATATGGAATATTCTTAGGCTTCCTGGTAATATCTCTCTTATAAGCCCTCTCTACATTTCCTCTTTTGCATAGGTTATACTACTGCCTCTCTTATCGATATCAAGGCTTGGTGAGGACTCACTTTGATTCTTAACTTTATACACCTAATAATACCCCTCAGGCTGCATCCTGACCTACTCTTTATAAACATGATCGTATCTTTATTATAGCTCTCCAGAGTGAAATATGTACTACTATGTAGCCTGCGTCAAATGTATATACATTGACCATTATGATCAATAAAAGAAGTCTTCATCAAGTCTTCAACAGGTCTTCAACAAATTTTCTCTGAAGGCCCAAAATATAACCTCTCCATATCACTCATGCCTTGTCGCCGTTTCCTACACTGGTGACCCTTCGGAGTGACAATCAATGATTTGCCTCACTTTTCCACCCTGCAAGCTCATCCTCCAATGCCCTTTGGAGTGAAACATCCCTTCTCCACACAGCCTCACCTTGCCTCTCCGCAACATCTACTTCACCACCAGCTTGCCCTCCAAGAGAATGTCCAATCAACCTGTGCAGGCCTCCCAGCCCTTCAGTCTAGATCATAAGTCTCCCAACACTAGTTACAGCTGCCCTTCCTGAGATGCCAATGAGATGGAGATGGACGTTTCACTGCTTCACTTTTCCTCTCCATGCTGCCTTGCATTGCCTCTCTGAATCGCATACTTGCCCTCCATGAGATGGCCCAATAAACCCTTACAAGCCTTTCTGCCCTTCAGACAGGCTCCTGCACCTTTTGACACCAGTTAGAACTGCCCTTCCATACACCAATGAAATGGAGACTGACGTCCTCATCTCCAAAGACAAACTCCTACTAGGCATGTGGACAGCCTCCTGCTTGACCCGACTGCCAAGCAGGGCAAGTGCCCTCACTGACTCAAATGTCCTTGACGTATCTCTCTGTTTGTCAGGCTGGCTCCTGACTTCCGACAACAGTTAAAACCATGTGTCCAAATGCCAACAAGATGGCCAACCCCCTACTACATGAATAGGCAGCCTCCTGCCAAACTCAACCCAACAAAGGTCTTAGCAGTGTATCCCTACCCATCAAGCTGATTCTCACGTCTTCCCGACAACACTTGGAGTGCCTTTATGGACCCATCTAATTTAAAGTGAATAAAAGTGCTAAAATAAATAACTGAATATATGCATATATTGAAAGATGACTCCCTACTGCATGTAAAGAATGTTTTCTACCAGTTCTGGCAGCTTTCACCTTTTCTTCTTCGGCTGTCAGGGACAACATCTCCGGAGCACAATTCCTGGCCACCGTGAATATGCCCCACTTTCACTTTCTATGCATGCAAGTGATGCAGCTCTGAGTGCAGACTTCCTCACACACCACCACCTTCTCATGGACTTCGTCAAACACACTTGGTCAGCACAGAAGTAACTGATCACAATGTACAGACACATGGTTCACGTCCACATAAACCACTTCAACAACTGAAGCGAAAGTCGACATACCCAAATAAATCAACCCAGAGATTCCGAGACTCATCATCCAAACCCACATGGACCACCCACAAATTGAAATCAGGGCTTGACCAGGAATCGTTTTGATTCTTATCTTTATAAGTTTAGAAATACCCCGCAGGCTGTGTCCCAATCTTATCTTTATAAACATTATCCTATATTTATGATAATTACCCAGAGCAAACTATGCACTACTATGTACCCCACATCAGTTGTATATAATATGACCATTTTGATCAATAAAAGGAGTCTTCATCAAGTCTTCAATAAATCTGAAACAAGTCTGCGCTGGTTTCCAAAATGTAACCTCTTCGTTTCACTCCAGCCTTGCTGTCGCCTTGCACAAGGTACTCAAATCTCGTTCCTTTTTAATTTTCCCAGGCAATTATACTTTTCTCCTTCTATACCAGTTCCACCATTGTCTCTCGTCTCCTTTGTCCTCTCATATATATACATGAATTATTTTGGTGAATGGTATACAACAGCTAAACATCTTCTCACATTCCTTATGAAAAAAAATTTGTACATCTCCCGTACAAATTTTTTGTCATATGTGGCTCCCCAATCAATACTTGCAAAATAATCGTTTTTTTTTTTTAAAGTCTCTTTTAAGATAGGTCTCCCTCATTTCCTTCTTGGTTCTCCCAGTTTCAGACAGAACATCTCCAGCAGTATAGTATACTCAATCAACAACACACACTTACCATGCTTTCGAGATGGAGGTTCAAATTCAATTTTGCCAATATCCAAAACGTTATCTATTAATACATAATCAAGCTGTGATCGTTCATCCCCTTCCCTTGCCCTTGTTGGTTATAATATATGTCAGTGCAAGAAATTCCCTTGTGCAAAATCTAGGAAACTTGTCCCATAAAAATCCTCTTCAAATTATAGTTTAAGACTATTACTGTGTGTGTGTGATTACCTAATTGTGATTACCTGATTGTGTTTACGGGAAAGAGTCCAAAGCTCGTATCTTCCCGTCTCCTGATCGGTTCCATTTTATACTTAGTAATACTTATCATACGTGTGTGTGTGTGTGTGTGTGTGTGTGTGTGTGTGTGTGTGTGTGTGTGTGTGTGTGTGTGTGTGTGTGTGTGTGTGTGTGTGTGTGTGTGTGTGTGTGTGTGTGTGTGTGTGTGTGTGTGTGTGTGTGTGTGTGTGTGTGTGTGTGTGTGTGTGTGTGTGTGTGTGTGTGTGTGTGTGTGTGTGTGTGTGTGTGTGTGTGTGTGTGTGTGTGTGTGTGTGTGTGTGTGTGTGTGTGTGTGTGTGTGTGTGTGTGTGTGTGTGTGTGTGTGTGTGTGTGTGTGTGTGTGTGTGTGTGTGTGTGTGTGTGTGTGTGTGTGTGTGTGTGTGTGTGTGTGTGTGTGTGTGTGTGTGTGTGTGTGTGTGTGTGTGTGTGTGTGTGTGTGTGTGTGTGTGTGTGTGTGTGTGTGTGTGTGTGTGTGTGTGTGTGTGTGTGTGTGTGTGTGTGTGTGTGTGTGTGTGTGTGTGTGTGTGTGTGTGTGTGTGTGTGTGTGTGTGTGTGTGTGTGTGTGTGTGTGTGTGTGTGTGTGTGTGTGTGTGTGTGTGTGTGTGTGTGTGTGTGTGTGTGTGTGTGTGTGTGTGTGTGTGTGTGTGTGTGTGTGTGTGTGTGTGTGTGTGTGTGTGTGTGTGTGTGTGTGTGTGTGTGTGTGTGTGTGTGTGTGTGTGTGTGTGTGTGTGTGTGTGTGTGTGTGTGTGTGTGTGTGTGTGTGTGTGTGTGTGTGTGTGTGTGTGTGTGTGTGTGTGTGTGTGTGTGTGTGGTTAAAATACCCCTTACCTAATATCCTACACTTTCTCTCATATGCGAAGTTTTGAATTGATTTTGTGAAACTAGTGTACCCATACTAATATCCCTATAAACATCTAATTTTTGCTGATTCCTTGATGGGTTATATATTATGGCCATTATAATCCTCTCTGAACCCGAAGCCAAGTGAGTGACAATATACTCCTTGAACTTACATCCTATAGCAATATTTACCTTGTCAAAATAGAAGCTTTCTCTTATAGGCAATGCTATCCCTCCACCAGCCTGCTCAGATCTCTTAATCCTAAGTATTTTGAAACATTTAGGACAAACAGTGACACTAAATATTTCTTTATGATTCTCGTTAACTGCTGTTATATATGCCTTACGGTAATGCACCCAATCCTTTAATTCAACTGCATTACCAGCTTACCCATCAGCATTTGTGTGGAGCAAACTTTAGAAGGTCATGTCACTTGATATTCTAACAGCTTCACCACCCCTTTGGCTGGATGAACCCTAAAACTAAAATTTCTCCTCTCTTCTTCATTTCTTCCTTCTTGTAACCTTAAAGCTTCCTGTAACTATATTTTATTTTTCCAGTTCTTCATGAACGCTATATGGTTCATATGAAGACTGTCCTATATTCCCGATAGTCATCTAGTTTTTTGTCCTCAACATTTATTTAATTCTTTACTCGTGTCTTCTCTGTCAAAGGTTACCTTCATTTTTCTTGTCTTCTCCTTTCCTAATGTACTTACCAAGTCGATGGATGTTTACAACGTTATTTGTACCTCATGATACTCCATGATTCCTTGTCAGTTCTAAAACACTAGCCCCGTTATTCTTGCGTTTCCCCTGCCATATTGACGCCTGACACTCACGTGTCCCTTCTCATTATCAAGATCCTGTTTGACCTAAGAGTTGCTCTATCATTTTTAACTTCTTTTTTCTCTTATTGTTTCCCTGTAATCAACTATATCCACATATTCCAGTAGCAACTCCTGCAATGCCTCTTTTACTGCCACGTTACTCTTCACTGCATCTTCAAATGATCTTGTAATATTCTCAAAAGTTTATATTCATGTTCTGAAAATCTCTTCCAAAGAATCATTTCTCTCAAAAGACAGGAAGGATCTAACATTTAATTTATTTAATTCAAGCCATATTCAACAATTAAGGGAGAGACCTTGGAACTCCAAAATATTTATTAAGAACTTTTTCCACCTATTATTATCGCAAGTACTGTCTGCTTAGGTAAGTTAGGGGGATTTCCACTTTTCATGTCATATCCTTAACATATGACAAGAAATACATATGATATATATATATATATATATATATATATATATATATATATATATATATATATATATATATATATATATATATATATATATATATATATATATATATATAAAACAGTAGATTGGCCCATGGTGCGGCCGCCCGTTGCAATACAAGAACTGAAAGTCTTTTGGAACTAGAGAGGACTGGCCAGGAAAGTTTGATGTTCAGTGTCCATTTGGTTACAGTTCATTTTCAATGCTTACATTTCCTCTAAATATTCCGTCGTATTCTTTACAAATTATTCAAAATCCTTCGCATCTAACAGTCACAACATTCCCAATCTCTGTTTCTCTTTGTTCTCTTTCTTATCTTTATCATATGATTATCATTCTCTTATCAAGCTGCTGCTCTCTCTGAAATGTTTTCTTGGTACCCGAGCAAGATGAGGAAATCTTTGCCCGTCCCGGTGTCACACTCATTATATATATAAATATATACACACACACACACACACACACACACACACACACACACACATATATATATATATATATATATATATATATATATATATATATATATATATATATATATATTATATATATATATATATATACACACACACACACACACAGAGTGGTACATAACCTTTGCTAAGGGGCTAGGAAAAAAGCCGTGTGCATTGAACATTTGTTATTTTTTACCCCAGATCCTCAATGTTTTCCAGCTTATTTATTGGATTTCCCCTGTGGCTTTCAAAGTGACCGAGACTGAAACAACTTCTGTTGTTGACAAAATCGAGGTAAATGCTACCGTAAGACCAAAGAAACAGGAGCTATCTTCAAGGTACTAAAGTAGATCGCCAATGAACTGGGCCATAGTGAGCGCTGAATCACTGACAATTGAAATAAGGGATATGACTACTTTCACAATAATTTTGAATCCAATGCAGCAGAAAAACTCTCCCAAGAATGCTAATACCTATATAGTTGGGATTAGACTTAAATGCGAAATACGAAACCGTGAGTGAGGATAGGAGAAGCTGTAATATGAACAAAAAGGCATTCAGAGAGAATGCGTTCATTCCTAGTATAGCAGTTAAGCTGTAAGGTTTGTTTCTCTTTTTAGACCTTCAGTGGCGTAGTTGATAGCTCCATGGCACATTAATTATGTGTTTTAGGTTCGAATCCCACTTCACATATGTTAATGTATTTGTTTAATTAATATTAATACCTATATAGCTGGGATTTGCATTAAATGCGAAAACCGAACCACGAGTGAGGTTAGGAGTAGCTGTAATATGAAAAAAAAAGCATTTATATAGAATGCATTCATTCCAAGTATAGCAGTTAAGCTATAAGTTTTGTTTCTCATTTTAGACCTTCAGTGGTGTAGTTGATAGTGTCTTGACACAGTAAATATGTGTTTTAGGTTCAAGTCCTGCTCAGGGGTGAAATATGTTTCATGTTTTCATATATGTTACTGCGTTTGCTTGATTATTTTATTACCAATATAGCTAGGATTTTAAATAAATGCTAAAAACGAAATCACAAGAGAAGTTAGAAGATATAATATGAACAAAAACGACAGTCATATACCATGCGTTCTTTGTTAGTATAGCAGTTAAGCTGCAAAGTTTGTTTCTCTTTTTAGACCTCCAGTGGTGTACTTGATAGTGCCCTTGGCACAGTGATAATGTGTATTTGGTTCGAGTCCCGCGCATGGATAAAATATGATACATGTTTTCACATATGATAATGTACTTGTTTAATTATTATTAATCCCTATATAGGTGGGATTTGAATTAAATGCGAAAAACGAAACACGAGTGAGGTTACAAGAAGCTGTAATATGAACAAAAAGGCAATCAGATAGAATGTGTTAATTCCTAGTATAGCATTTAAGCTGTAAGGTTTGTTTCTCTTTTTAGACCTTCAGTAGTGTAGTTGATAGTGCCTTGGCACAGTAATTATGTGTCTTATGTTCGAGTCCCGCTAAGGGGTAAAATATGATTCATGTTTTCACATATGTTAATGTATTTATTTGATTATTATTAATACCTATATAGCTGGGATTTGAATTAAATGCGAAAAACGAAACCACGAGTGACGTTAGGAGAAGCTGTAATATGAACAAAAAGACAGTCAGATAGAAAGTGTTCATTCCTAGCATAGCAGTTGAGCTGTAAGGTTTGTTTCTCTTTTTAGAATTTCAGTGGTGTAGTAGATAGCGCATTGGCAATGTAAGTATATATATTTGGTTCGAGTCCCGCTCAGGGCTAAAATATGATTCATATTTTCACATATGTTAATGTGTTTGCTTCATTATTATTATATCTATATAGCTTGGATTTGAATTAAATGCGAAAAACGAAACCACAAGTCAGGATAGGAGAAGCTGTTATATGAACAAAAAGGCATTGATAGAATGCGTTCATTCCTAGTATAGCAGTTAAAATGTAGGGAAAATATCTCTTTTTAAACCTTCAGTGGTGTAGTTGACAGTGCCTTGACACAGTAATTTAGTGTCTTAGGTTCGAGTCCCGCTCAGGGGTAAAAACTGATTCACATTTTCAAATACGTTAATGTTTGGTTGGTTTGGTTTCGGTTTTAAGTCACGAAGTCCCTTTTCAACTAAGGGCTAGGACGGTTGCTTACATGCGAAGGACTTGTTTTGGCAGATGTAATCCTTACCCTGAGTGTATGCCCTTACTAACCTCAGTCCGTGACGGGATGCGAAAAACGAAACCATGAGTGAAGTTAGAAGCTGTAATATGAACTAAAAGGCATACATATAGAATGCGTTCATTGTATAGCAGTTAAACTGTATGATTTATTTATCTTTTTAGACCTTCAGTGGTATAGTTGATAGTGCCTTGGCACAGTAATTATGTCCTTGGTTCGAGCCACAGTCAGGGGTAAAATATAATACACACACACACACACACATAAATATATATATATATATATATATATATATATATATATATATATATATATATATATATATATATATATATATATATATATATATATATATATATATATATATATATATATATATATATATATATATATATATATATATATATAATAGATAATAAATGTTTTAGGATATACATCAACAATATATAAACAAATACATAAACAAATAAAAAAAAACTATACAGATAAAGGGAAAATATAATAAATAATGATCATAGAACGAACTCTCTAAAGGAAACCAGTGAGTCGCAAATGTGTATTATAAAAAACGAAAAAAAAAAATATTACAGAAAAATGAAAGATTTAAGCCGATTTGCCACGAGCTACTGACTACCTAAGAGCCTTAACAAGTGTCTTATTTCGACCTAATTTAAGTTAATCCTTGTTTACTCTTTAAGCGTTGGCAAAGTTTTCAAAAAGTTTATAAAAATTAAATCAGTTTTAAAACTTTTCATAACGAAATATTATGATTATTTTATGTATTTCACGTGGGCTTAAACATCGACTACTAATAATTAGATGACTGTGGGAGGAGGGAGACAATACTTCCTCTGTGTTCCCCAGCATGTAGTAAAAGTTAACTAAATGGGAAGGAGCAAGGGAACTGGGAACCCCCTCCTCTGTATTTACATCATACAAAAACTCCAAGTATTTTCTTTGACTCAGCCACTCCTCTTATAAGGGGGAATACGGCTTTGGTAACTGGATGGATTGGAATATTATCATTATTATTGTTATTATCATTATTATTATTATTAATATTATTATTATTATTATTATTACTAATTATATTTTTTTTATTTCTACAAATTTTAAGATATACAAAGTAATCATAAATGAATAAATTATTCTGTTTCTAAAATTATTTTTCTATTTTATCACGTGCAAAACAAACAATCTACTTAATATATATATATATATATATATATATATATATATATATATATATATATATATATATATATATATATATATATATATATATATATATATATAGAGAGAGAGAGAGAGAGAGAGAGAGAGAGAGAGAGAGAGAGAGAAGAGTAAAATATCGATCACCATGCATAAGTTATTGTTTATTATTATTATTATTATTATTATTATTATTATTACTATCATAAATATCATTATTAGTAGTATTATTACTAATTATTTATTATTATTACTATCATAAATATTATTATTATTAGTATTATTACTAATTATTATTATTATTATTATTATTATTATTATTATTATTATTATTATTTTTATTATTATTATTATATCATTATTGCTACTACTACTATTACTACCACCGCAACTACAATTATTATTACTGCTACTACTACTAATACCATTACTACTAATTTTAAATCCACTACTACCGCCACTACAACTACTACTATTACTACTACCGCCACTAAAACTACTACCTACTTCTCCTCCCAC
>JAXCGZ010009692.1:77500-95933 GCA_037179515.1 Halocaridina rubra | reverse complement strand
TCGTTACTGGCCTGAATTATATACTTGTAAAGGAATCAAAACTACAGCACAAAAATTAGCCATCGGTGTACTCAATATAAATATATATATATATATATATATATATATATATATATATATATATATATATATATATATATATATATATATATATATATATATATATATATATATATATATATATATATATATATATATATATATATATATATATATATATATATATATATATATATATATATATATATATATATATATATATATATTTATAATCTCCTACACTTAACTTTTTTGTCTCTCAAGTGAAATTAACATATTCTCGCATTAAGAATATTCATTTTCATCTTCATGAATATTTCTTCCTAACCATTTTATTTCAGATCGTAAAATTATTTTTTTTTTCTACAGGAAAAACTATGAACTATTATTCAAAATAAAATTTCCAGATGTGACGATTGCCTTTGACACTGATCATTCATAATTTCATTACCGTGATTTCTACACTTACTTACAGGTAACGGAAGTAACAATTATTTTACTTGTCTTTTAGGACTGCTTATCGCGATGAAGGTATACCGCACTCCTTCCCTGTCAGCCCTCTCCAGGAACCAGTACATGATGTTGACAGCAGCTATTGTCATCTCTGTCCTCGGATTGCATTTTATTGTAAAGTAAGTGTGACTCAACATACATACACACACACCAACACACACACACACACACACACACACACACACACACACACACACACACACACACACACATATATATATATATATATATATATATATATATATATATATATATATATATATACATATATACATACATACATACATACATACATACATACATACATACATACATACATACATACATACATACATACATACATACATACATACATACATACATACATACATACATGCATGCATACATACATACATACATCCTTTTTGAACATTCATTTACAGATTTCCATAACACGATTCTAACACAATGCAACAAATGAGCATAACACGCGCTTCAGATGAAGATTAATGTAAACCACCCAAGCAGGCAATTCCTTTGAGGTTTAGACAATATATCAAATTCCTTTCTGGATGGGTGAACACTAACAGGGAAAAAATAAGGGTGAATTTTATTTGTTTTATCGTGGCGAAAGTTACACATGATGCACGGTGTAAAGAAGTCGGTTAGAATTATTCTCACTTGTCACTCCTTTCGTGGTTCTCCTTAGCAAGGAAAATAAAAAGTAGGAAGCTTCTCTGCCAGCCGAAGGAGTAGGGAATAAAGACACTTTACTGAATGTCTCTGTTCATATGACCCTCACTTCCCAACATCAACGAAAACATTTTTCTACTGAGATTTCATATCCTTTTCCCTACTTTTAGCTATTCTAGAATGAAAAAATGAAAAAGAAATAATGCTGTTAATAGTTAAGAGGAACTTTTAAGGAACCACCAAAGTAATGTCTCAAACTTTACGGCAATGCTCAAGTTAGATATTAAATTGTTGGTCGTTGGACGATTAGTCATTGCAGTTTACCGAAAAATCACTCTGATATGGGGCAAAAGGATTGAAATATGATTTTTACGTTATATATACACACACACACACTCACACACACACACTCTCTCACACACACACACACACACACATACATAATAACTGTTGTATACAACCCACCAAGGAACCAAAATAGGCTTGAAGTTTATG
Source organism: Halocaridina rubra (assembly GCA_037179515.1). NCBI lineage: Eukaryota > Metazoa > Arthropoda > Malacostraca > Decapoda > Atyidae > Halocaridina > Halocaridina rubra. The sequence continues at coordinate 94,214 of JAXCGZ010009692.1, read as the reverse complement.
AGGAAAGTCATATAGGTACTATTGAAGTCATAAACTCAGTTGTTAACATGGCACGGGAAAAAAAATGTAGGATTTTGATTATGGGAGACTTTAATCATAAAGAGATAGATTGGATAAATCTTGACCCACACAGTGGTGAGGACTCATTCGGGGCAAGATTCCTAGATTGCGTACAAGGGAATTTCCTACACCAACATGTAATGGAACCAACAAGGGCCAGGGGTGGGGATGAGCCATCACTACTTGATCTAGTGTTCACAGATAATGTGTTGGATATTGAAAATATTGAGTATGAACCACCAATTGGAAAGAGTGACCACTGTGTGTTGTTGATGGAGTATATCATTGAAGATATTCTTCCTGAGAGTAGAGGCACTGAGGACATGAGGAGGAACTATCCGAAAGGAGATTACATCAAAATGAATGAGCTTTTTGCAGTTATTGACTGGAGAACCTTATTTTACAAAAAATCTGTACAAGTAATGTATGACATCTTTTGTGAGAAATATGGGAAGATAGTAGATTGCTGCATACCTGTCACCAAAGTGGGTGTAATTCATGCCATAGAGAAATGGTTCGATAATGGGTGTAAAAGAGCTAAGGAGTGGAGAGACAAATACTGGAAAAGGTATAGGAGGAGAAAAAACATAAATGCCTGGCAAACCTACAAAAGAGCAAGAAATGACTACCTAAGTAAAAGGAGAGAGGCAGAGAGAGATTATGAGAGGGACATCACCAGGAAGGCTAAAGAAAATCCCAAGCTTTTCCACAGCTTTATCAGAGGAAAACTGAAGGTAAAAGAACAGGTTTTAAGGCTAAAGAGAGCGGATGGAAGCATCACTGAGACGGATGAAGAGATCTGCAAAGAATTGAACAAGGAGTTTCAGTCAGTATTTACAGTAGAAAATACCCCACCCCCTCAGATTGCAGTGATAGAAGCTCAAGGGCCGGTATTAGAGAACATCAACCTTACAGCCACAGAGGTATGCAAAGCGCTGATGGATTTAGATGTTCATAAAGCTACAGGTCCTGATGACATATCCCCTCATGTGCTTAAAAAATGCGCAAACACAATATCAGTGGCACTAAGTATCATATTTAAGGAGTCACTGGAGTCGGGGGAGATTCCAAGATGCTGGAAACAAGCAAATGTGATACCTATCTTCAAAAAGGGAAGGAGGGATACGGCTCTGAACTATAGACCAGTTTCCTTGACCAGCATAGTTTGCAAAGTTATGGAAAAACTACTAAGGAAACATGTCTCTCTTCACTTGGAATCCTTCAACTTTTTGTCAGTGAGGCAACATGGCTTCAGAGAAGGTAGATCAACAGTAACAAACTTATTAGAATTTTATGATGAGGTAAGCCAAATCTTACAGGAAAGAGAGGGCTGGGCAGATTGCATATTCCTAGACTTCCAGAAAGCGTTTGACACTGTTCCATATGGGAGACTTATTAGGAAGCTGCACTCAATGGCTAGAATAGGTGGAAATGTTTTGGAATGGATAAAAATTTACTTAGAAGGAAGGGAACAGAGGGTTAGAGTAAGACACTCAGTGTCTGAATGGAGAAGAGTTAGTAGTGGAGTTCCACAGGGTTCAGTTTTAGGGCCACTTTTGTTCCTTGTATATGTAAATGACCTACCAGAGTCTGTAAATTCATTCATGAATATGTTTGCCGATGATGCAAAGATTGTGAAGAAAGTAAAAAACGAGAACAATGGTAGAGACCTTCAGGAGGATCTAAATAATCTGCATGAGTGGTCAGAAAAGTGGCTAATGAAATTCAATACTTCAAAATGTAAGGTAATGAGAATGGGTACAAGTGCAAGAAGGCCCAAGCTTGACTACTCGGTGGCTGGAGTACAACTTCAAGAGACAGAAAATGAGAGAGATCTAGGAGTAAACATACTGGCAGATTTGTCTCCAGAAATACATATAAATGGCATAGTAAGGGCAGCATATGCATTCTTATCAAATGTAAGGGTAGCCTTCAGGCACATGGACAAGGAAATGTTCAGAAATATTTATGTAACCTATGTGAGGCCAAAACTGGAATATGCAGCCCCCTTTTGGAATCCGCACTTGAAAAAGCACATAGCTAAGCTTGAAAAAGTTCAAAGACATGCCACGAAACTGGTGCCAGAAATACGCAATCTCAGTTATGATGAGAGGCTGAGGGAATTAGACTTACCATCACTCAAAGCTAGAAGAGTAAGGGGGGATATGGTGACAGTCTTTAAATTCCTTCATGGTTATGATAGAGTGGATAGGGATCGATATTTCGATATGGCTGGCTCTAGAACTAGAGGTCATAGTTTGAAGCTTCGTAAGAAAACTTGTTTGCAGGATGTAAGGAAATACTTTTTCAGTGTAAGAGTAGTTGATAATTGGAATTGGCTAAGCGAGGAGGTAGTTAATGCTATCTCAATCCATAGTTTTAAGGACAGGTATGATAAGTATCACTAAGTCTAAAATGGAACCGATGAGGAGACGGGAAGATACGAGCTTTGGGCTCTTTCCCGCAAACACAATTAGGTAATCACAATTAGGTAATCACACACACACACACACACACACACACACACACACTATATATATATATATATATATATATATATATATATATATATATATATATATATATATATATATAGATATATATATATATATATATATATATATATATATATATATATATATATATATATATATATATATATATATATATATATATATATATATATATATATATATATATATATATATATATATATATATATATATATATATATATATATATATATATATATATATACATATATATATATATATATATATATATATATATATATATATATATATATATATATATATATATATACATATATATATATATATATATATATATATATATATATATATATATATATATATATATATATATATATATATATATATATATATATATATATATATATATATATATATATATATATATATATATATATATATATATATATATATATATATATATATATATATATATATATATATATATATATATATATATATATATATATATATATATATATATATATATATATATATATATATATATATATATATATACGTGTGCGTGCATTATATATATATATATATATATATATATATAATATTATATATATATATATATATATATATATATATATATATATATATATATATATATATATATATATATATATATATATATATATATATATATATATATATATATATATACACGTGTGCGTGTATTATATATATATATATATATATATATATATATATATATATATATATATATATATATATATATATATATATATATATATATATATATATATGTGTGTGTGTGTGTGTGTGTGTGTGTGTGTGTGATTACCTAATTGTGATTACCTAATTGTGTTTACGGGAAAGAGCCCATAGCTCGTATCTTCCCGTCTCCTGATCGGTTCCATTTTAGACTTAGTGATACTTATCGTACCTGTCCTTAAAACTATGGATTGAGATAGCATTAACTACCTCCTCGCTTAGCGAATTCCAATTATCAACTACTCTTACACTGAAAAAGTATTTCCTTACATCCTGCAAAGAAGTTTTCTTACGAAGCTTCAAACTATGACCTCTAGTTCTAGAGCCAGCCATATCGAAATATCGATCCCTATCCACTCTATCACAACCATGAAGGAATTTAAAGACTGTCACCATATCCCCCCTTACTCTTCTAGCTTCGAGTGATGGTAAGTCTAATTCCCTCAGCCTCTCATCATAACTGAGATTGCGTATTTCTGGCACCAGTTTCGTGTGTGTGTGTGTGTGTGTGTGTGTGTGTGTGTGTGTGTGTGTGTGTGTGTGTGTGGTGTGTATGTATGAATGTATGTATGTATGTATGTATGTATTTAAATTACCCGAAGATCCTATTGCAATCCTCTTGCCCCATATCAGAGAGATCTTTCTGCAAACTGCAGTGACTAATCCTCCAGCGACCACCAATTTTAATATCTAACCTTAGCATTGCCGTAAAGCTTGAGACATTACTTTCGTGGTTCCTTAAAAGTTCCTCTTGGCTGTCAAGCGCATACTTTGTTTATTCTCTATTTCGGAATATCATAAATTAGGCAAATCGATTTGAATTAAATGTAGAAAAAAGCCTCGGTTGAGGTTGGGAAGTGAGAGTCGAATGAACAGAGACATTCTGTTGATGATCTGTATTCCCTGCTCTACTAACTGGCAGAGAAGTCTCCTATTATTTATATTCCTTGCTAGGTAAACCCACGAAAAAGGGTAAGAAATGAGAATGATTTCAGGAAAGTTTGCTCCATCAAACATCATGTGTATCTTTCGCCAGAATAAAGCAAGCAAAATTCACACTTATTCCCTCAATGTTAGTGTTCAGCCACCCAAAGAGATTTCTGATTTATTTACGGAAATGATCAGCTTGGGAGGCTTACATTAATCTTCATCTGTAGGGCGTGTTATATGCTCATTCTTTGCATTGTGTTAGGATCACGTTATGGAAACCGTGAAATTTATGTTCAATTTGAGTGGAATAAAGTGTGATATTTTTGTCATTTCCAAAATAAACAAAAAATAATAATAACTTATGAGAAAGTTACATATGCAAATTCTTCAGCAGCTGTAAATCATGAAATTTTGAAAAAAAAAGTTTATTATCAACTAAATTCTTTACCCATCTGACATCTCATGAAAAACATAATGAATTTATTCCACTATTAATACCATGTCATTCCTGAGATCTTTTCTTAAAGTACGCATATGCGTACATATACATGGCTCCATTCCTCCTTGTAAAGGAGTGTGCTGTAATTTCTTTCAGACTGGAAGATCTCCAAGTCTCAACAATCTTATCCTAATATCATTTAGATGTAGAACATTCAGGTCGAAGCAGGTGGCACTGATTTTAGCTAAATAATATTGTTTATATAATTTTAATTATTGTTATTTTTCCTACTGGATGTTGCATCACTGCCATATTAGATCTCGGGCTAACAAGATCAATGTTTTCATTTCCTCTTCTTTCTTTATTCCAAAAGAGCCCTAGGAAGTGATGTTTTGTGGTCAATAGAAAAAGCCATCAAATGGTGCATCAGAAGAGAATACATTCACATCGATTCGACTCCTTTCTACTCCTTTTCAAGATACTCGGGAGTCTCACTTGGGCTAGGCCTTGGGCTCTCTTCTGCTTATTATAGGAAAACTGAACGTTCGAGGTAAGTTCATTATAAATCTCTTTATATGTATATAAGAGCCATAGTCCCCTATATAGGGGTGGGATGGCTAACCCACAGGAAAATACTTTGATTCTTTATGAGAGGGTTCCACGTCCCCTCGCTCTGCCTTATTAAATCGACTTTAACGACATGTAGGAAAACACGGAGGAAGTATTTTTGCCCCCTCCCTCAGGATCCATTATCTATGCAAATAATAAACAGAAATAATATTATTTTGTATTAACCACAAAGTCACTAGACAAAAACAATATTAATAAAAATTGCCTTTTCATATCCTACTACATTACTGTCTACGAGTGAGTCACCAACATAAAAATAATTCCCAAAACATACTTTATTTATGCTCCAGAAGTGGGTAATATATATATATATATATATATATATATATATATATATATATATATATATATATATATATATATAATATATATATATATATATATATATATATATATATATATATATGACTTTAAATTAAATTTGAAAGATCAGTCCAATGCAAAAGAAAAGCATTTATTATTGAGTAGTTTTCCTAATATAATATAAATCATTTATAGGAAATAATTTATCATCTTCACTGATCTTTTGAACTCATTTTCTTTTTCTCTGACAGCTTTTCCCATAAAATCTCTGTATCACTGAATAGCTGACTGAATTTGATAATTTATTTAAGAAATTATATTGTATATTTCTTGATATTATTATACTAACATTTTATTTCTTTGGCAGATTCTCCTACAAGATGATTGTATCTCTGGTCATCCTAAATTTGGCGGCAAGTAATTTTTGCGTTTACATACACAAAACTCTGTCGCCTCAAATGTTTGGCTGGTACTTCGTGGAATTCGCCATAAATGCCACAACTACTTATCTTATCACAGCTGTTATTCCAAATTTTGTCAGAATTGCCTCCAAAGTGCCTCCTGCTTATAAGATTAAGAAAAAGCCAGCTTAACATTCTGATTAAAAGTTGTTGTTTTTTTTTATAAGTTTTGATGGATACCCGTGTCTTCTCGGGTAATTTAATTTCTAGAGGCAGAGTGTTGAAAATTACTCATTGCTTGCTTCGTTACATTTGTGAATGCGATATTCATGGAATTTTACATGTGAGTTTTCTTTCTATTACTATTATATAAGAAAAAAAATTAAAGATTTAAAGATTGAATAAATATGCATACTGTCACAGTATTCCTTGAAATATCTATAAAAACAGTAAGATATTTTTTTGGTTTATCCTTGTTTCCTTAAGCAGTTATTATTATCATTATTATTATTATTTTATTATTATTATTATTATTATTATTATTATTATTATTATTATTATTATTATTATTATTATTATTATTATTATTATTATTATTATTATTATTATTATTATTATTATTGTTATTATTATTATCATTATTATTATTATTATTTTATTATTATTATTATTATTATTATTATTATTATTATTATTATTATTATTATTATTATTATTATTATTATTATTATTATTATTATTATTATTATTATTATTGTTATCATCATCATATTTACTACTGCTTGCATGAGTCAAAGAGAACGCCCGTGTCCATATGTAATGTGTAGACAGTAGTAAATAAAACGCTACATTGCAAATAAAACTAATTGCAGAGTTTTTCACTTTTAATACAATCAAGGAAACAATATTTACCCCTTATGTAAACAGCTTGATTAAAGCGATGCTGAATACAAGCGATTGTGTTTACAATCCAAAAATATTACCTGGGGATAATACAACAATTACAAATACGTTTTTTTTTCAAAGCTTAATATTGCAAAATTCACTGACGTCAGCAAGGTGGTGACAACTGTAACAAAAGAATTGAGTTTATAAAGTCTTAACATAGTCGTCCTGTCTTCGCCATTCCTATTAGTTGAATTTGCTCTTCACAAAATGGCACTCAGAAAATCCAAGAATGGCATTATTTTGGCCCTATTCACTAGGTGTAATGTTAATAATGTAGGAAAAATACTAATAGAAAGATACGGAAATATATGCAATAACTACTAACGATGGAAGTATATTTATGATTAGCTGGTCTAATTAAACCTTATAGTCTTAGTTTTTCCCACAATAAAAGTGTAAGTTTGACATTACTACTTAACACATGATGGAAGATGTCATTTAGACTTGATTAAATCCAATTTACTCTGTTAATTATATATAGCACAAACTTGAAAAATCATATGTGTTGGAAAACTTCTATTCCATTCCAAAATCCTTTTTCATTTGCTAAAAAAAGATTTCTGCAAGGTAAATATGTGTGGAGGAAATGATGATGGAATCCTGCAATTGGCTTCAAATCTGGAAAAGGGCATAAAAATTGGCTCGCTTTCAGCAAGAAACGATAAGTGCACAGCAATTTATGCATTTATTCATCAGTGTACTTAGTACATGTTATATAATTTATCAAATGCCAAATTTATATCAGTAAATTAATGCCCATGACATATGTTTGTACATTATATATCATCTATAACGAAAACGAAGTCAAAATAAGCCTTGTAATGACCTGAAATTAAAGATGATTGCATTTAGGGTCTTTGATAAATTAAGAAAAAAAAATATTTCCTGTTCCAAGCCTTACACTATTATGCTTTATAATTGAGATTAACATTAGGAAAGTAGCTTTAACATCTCAACTGGAAAATGTACACAATTATCCAATTCAAAATATTCAGTAGAAAGTCCGTGCTAAGTTCCTGCATTTTGGCATGCACTTCACTGCATTTGAATTTGATTTATGCATTCTTATGCACACAACACGAGCAGTCATCCATTTTGATGCTTTGAGTTTTTAAAAGTAGCCGTCACAGAATATGTCCAGTCAAGCGGTCATTCAAATTTTGTGGTGTTTTGAAAGTTTGGTACTACAATAATTTGTAGGAATATGGAGGATATATTGCCAGTGCATATTCTGTACTCTCCTATTCGATATTCACTTCATTTGGAATATTACTCTCTATCAAAGCTCTGTTATTTCTAATCAAGATTAGCTATCCACGCTGAGCCGTGTGTATGTAAAGAAAATCGTAATAGTTTTCTTTTATCTCAGTAATCATTATCAACTTTGCCTTCATACAGCAGAGGTAAAACACTGGCAGTGAGAAGGAGGACAAAATGGCGGAAAATGGAAACAGTTCAAAGTGCACCACTCATTTATACCAGGTAATGTTTTCCATACACCAACTCCTTGGCAAGTCGACCTGAAATTGAAAAAAAAAAATAGAAAGAGAAAACACAGCATGAATTAGTGGATATGGTGGTTACTGATAACAAAATATAATGAGGGCTGCCTCCACTTCTTATATCACTCGGCCCATATTTCAGAGGTTGGCTACTGAAGATAACAAAATTAGGCAGAAGCTTATCACGAGTGATGTGGCTCACCTTCACACGCACGATTTTGTAAAGAAGCAAAACTATCTGATCTGGGAATTAATTGATTCTAGGAATAATCGTCAACGCGGATTGCATCCTCTCACATGCACACTCTGGTGTGGTCTAACATCAGAAAGAATGATTGGACCTGTGGATCCGCAGTGCTAATAATCCTCTAATCTGACATTCTTGTCTTGCTCTGCCACTCTATTCTCCCCTGTCTACATGAATTTCCATGCACGCAAAGAAATTTTCACTTCTTATTGCCATTACTTGGAGCTTTTTAATGTCTCTAATGTGAAACAGTATCACACACCATTCTAAAATCAAAGAAAAAGTACATAATGAATGAATGAAGCTTAAGCATTGAAAGAATAATAAAATACCAGTACATAAATGACTCACAAGCTTTCTGTAGCGGGATCTTGTCTCTCCTTCCATAATCTTGTATCTAAGGCTGGGTATGAGGAACAAAGCTTAGGTCGATTCCTGCAAGCAAGGAAATGTTATTAAAATTGACCTGTATCAATTTCTTTTTCGTAATATGTTTGGTTGTTTTTGAAATAAAAATGAGTTAGACATTATCTCCACACAGCAATAATCCGAATCAGCATATCTGTTGGCTCCTACAAGGTTAAAATATTCGTTCAGTCTGAGGAACAATAAAGAAAAAATCACATAATTCGTTTATACATCTTGCCAACATATGCTGTTTCAGGCGAGCTACCTGGTATGCCATTTGTAGAAATTAAAAAAAAAAAAAAAAAAAAAAAAAATATATATATATATATATATATATATATATATATATATATATATATATATATATATATATATATATATATATATTATATATATTTTTTTTTTTTTTTTTACACCAGGACGGGCTTAAAAGAAAAATCTACCCTCATCGGGCCTGGGCACGAATATAGCATAGAGAGAAATAGAGATGGGGAGTATTGTGACTTGTCAGATGTGATGACGACAATAAGACATGTGTAACGAATATCCAAGAATATTAGGTGTTGATGTAGGCATAGAAAGAGAACCGTAAGTGAAGGAATATATATATATATATATATATATATATATATAATATATATATATAATATATATATATATTATATATATATATATATATATATTTCACTTCAGCGAGGAGGTGACAAATAACCCGTTCACACCATAGTCGAGAATGACGACTCTTTCTCAGAGGTATAAAATATTTCCAAAACTTGTGAAAAAAAAAACAGTACAATTATACATAAAGGAAAAACATCTACGACACAAACCTTGGGTGATCTACTGTATAAAAAGGCATTGGTTGTATATAATCGAGATCGCTGTGTTGGCACAGAAGGGATGATAAACTTTGGCTACGGAGAGACTGCAGTTGCTCTGTAAAAGGTGAATATGGGTTAAAACTCTCAAAGGCTGTAGGATATCCCATCCAACCAACATGTGTGTTTTAGTTTGGTTACTCGGTAGAGCCTTTATAATGATAATAAGACAAGTTCCAAAGTGTAAAATTTTCTAAACCTGAGGTAAATATCAATAATGAATAATAATATAATGTGTTCTCATGTGTCCAAATCAACTTTTATCTAACATTAAACTCAAGATTCGTAAAACGCCTATAGAATACAAATATTCATCATTCAAAACGGGCAAAGTCTTTTTCAGATATTAAACCACCATTGCTACTCTTTTGGCTAAATCATTAATTTTCTAACAATAAGCTCAGCTTTAGCAAAGGCATTTTATAAAACAAAAATAAATGCGAATCAGTCACTGTAAATATTTTTTTCCAATGCTAAGCCACCCCTTGGTACTGTTTTACGGTTCACAGGCACTCAGATGCTCTCATCTAAGTGCTTTCAACGATGAGGCACTTATTCTATTTCTGCATCAACACATGGCCCTCAAAAGACCAAAATTTCCAGGCACATGAAGCATTCAGACGTTTACTAGGAATTGTTAAGGGACAACGAGATGTGTTTTAGAGAACTAAACCCAGGAAAATATAGCGTAATAAAATTTACGCTCATTTTATAATTACATCTTATATGCCGAAGTAAGTGTCATGACTGGGTTGTTGATCTTGGAAAATTGATGTTTATCTTCTTTTCTCAAGTTTCATAACTCTTCATCTGTCTCGGTTAAGGCAAATTGTAGACAAATTGTAGAGGAGATGCAATCATGGTTAGAATAGGAGAGAAGATACAGAAACATGCTACATGCCAATGGTAAATACGTTCTTAAACATTAGGGTAATGCCATTTGCAATACAGGAATATCTGTAGCAGCAATATACATTAAAGTTTCTATTTGCATTTGTTGGTGCTAATTACCTTGAGAAAAGGGTTTGGGCTGGTTTTTGCGTTCGTACCAGAATCTGTCACCTCTCCTCAAGTCACTGAATTGCTGACCTAATATGCAGGTGAAAGTAGGGCCAAGAAGACCTCCTTCTAAGGCGTCTTCAGCCAAACCAGCAGGAAACAGATCTATGTCATCCACCCTCCTGCAAGGAAGCACAGCAAGGCCATAAGTCTGAAATATTACTAATGGTCTTTTGTGGCCAGCATGGCATAATTCTAATGATCATAATTTAATCTTAGCTAATGCCATGTATTGTATACCAGGCTGTACTGAATATCTGAAATCTAGCAAAACTGTCAATCTTACCTCCTCTTTAGAGGATTCCCCAATATATCTAGTAATCTACTTCAGAGATTACTGAAACACTTTATCCTGTGTATTAGAAATTCGGAGCACATGCTCTTTTTCCTTATATACTTCTTTAACAAGAGGAAACTAACGTAACATACCTGTATACTCGCTGAAACACGAAAGCCACTGAGGAACTCATTACCGAAGCCAAGTCAGAGAAATCAGAAATAGGCTGCAGCTCACATGCTTCTCTCCAGGCATTGTAGGGCGGTAGGCCATGGTCTCTTCCACGCTGGATATGAAATTTATTAAGTGATTCTTTCACAAGTTTGCCAATAGATATAATAGGGTGCTATTATTCTAGTGTCATATATAAGGACTAAGAATAAATAGACAATAAACTTATAATTGCATACTCTAGATATTTTTTGTTATCTGAAGTCTTCCTATCTATGAAGTCGCATGACTAATTCCGGGTACTGGATGCTTATTTAATCATAAGTACCTTTAAATATGTATAAGAATGTAATTCGTACAGTCAAGTGTGCCACATTTGAATGTATTCACATGTGGACTTCTGAATCCATTGAAGATAGTGAGTAGATAGTTAATTTGAACACATTCCAGCAGGTCAATCATAGGTCAAGATGCTGCCATTTTTACATCGATTAAAAAATATTAGAATTAAAAGTCTTTTACCTGAATACTAAGTGCCATTATTACATCAATTAAAAAAACTAAAAGTCCTTTACCTGAATATTAAGTGCCATAAGGTCAAGTCCAACTGGATCATCTCTACCAGCAAATAGCTTATTGATTAGTGTGTGAACCAAGAATGAATCAGCAGCTTGGGTTGGAGTATTGACCAGGCCCTCCAAGAGAGCTGATGGTCTTGTCTGCTGGGCATAGAGCATGCTAGAATTCATAAAATTTCCCTTGAGGGGGTAGTCCTTGCCAGAACTTTTCAAGATATCATTAATGAGGGTGTGACCAAACCTATGAACAAAAAATAGCCATTATTAATTATCTTGTATAATTTATACAATATAAGTAATACGGAATATATAAGCCGAGTGATTCTACATTTACAAATGTGAATTATTCAGTACAAGACAAAATTTGTACTAGTCTCTTGCAATATCTAACCATTATCCAAACAGTAAATGCATGATTCTGCATGAACATAACATTGTGATATAATTACTTAAAACTGGACATCAGTTCATGATCTGACTTATCGTAATTCAGTTACTCTAAATGCAAAGGGATAACTGAATTTTAATATAAAAAACAAACTTTTTGCGTTATGGGTACCTGAAGGCAGCAGTTGCAAAGCCATTGGCAATAGATGCATCGACGTTAGGATCATAAGAATCTACATATCTACTACCTCTCCCTGGGTACAGGTTGAACTCTTTCATTTTGGTGTTCCCAAAGACAATAGGTAGAAACTCTTTGTATGTAATTTGCTGGATTAATGCAGATACCACCCGCCGACCCTCCTGTTATGAAATGTGATTTAGAAAAGAGGATAACTGTTTTAATTACATTAAAACATCAAAAGAAAATGATATACTTTAACATATTATATCTGTTTACTCGTAGAGGAGAGAAATGAATTTCTATATACGAGTATAATCAGTACATATAAGAAAAAGAGTATTAAATAATAGCAGCTTTTTTTACTCTGTGGTGGTCCCCAAATAAAGTACTGAATATTTACCTGATAAAGAGTTTCATCATCCCAATGTGGGTTTTGAACAGCGAAGCCTTGAATCATTTTTTCGTGAACTCTTAACCATAGTGTGTGCATCGATGCTAACCCCGGCTGTTCATTCACTCTTTCGTCCCCTTGGTCAAGAAAAAATTAAACATAAAAATCAGTATTGCAAATATTTTAATTTCATAATTACTAAACATTCCTGAATGCGAATAAGACAATGTTGATAGTTTCTGGCTGTACTTATAGTGGAAGGATTCTCTAGCTCACAGTCTGCACTGTTGAAAAGTCGTTGCTCTTTTCACTGGTAATCTCATGGCAAAATTTTGAGTATTTGGGTAGTGTGTCTTTTTATTATATCTTATAGATATCTATTTACTATATCTGCTTCATATTGCTACAAATTATTCAGTGTACAGAAATGAACATTAAGTATTCATTAGAGATCCTCATCTGAGATCATATGATTTCTAAAGTTTTGCATATTTTTATTAAACATGAAATTTGAATTTAACCTATGCTAAAACTGACCCCTTCTCAAAAATAACTGGAAAGTCAAATATAAAAGAAGTAAAGATGAAGATATTCTCTGAAGCATGAGATTCTCTACTTAATCACAATCAGGTAATCACTTAAAATGCATTTTAAAAAAAATAAACTGAACTCACCTGCCTTAAAGCATTGTCCATCTGAATGTGGACACTTAACCTCAGGTAGGAGTTGGCCATTTTTATTAGCATTGTTAATATGAGTCACCTTTAGGTGACCTCCGCTATATGTCCTCAGAGCATTTGCGACCTCAGGAGTAGATCCATAAACAGCTGATCCATCAATGTAAGATGTTATCTGATTGAACTGCTCCCGTGGCCCTGTTATCGCGTCGTAAACAATAATTGATTAAATAAAAACGTAGTATTTAACAGAGTTTTTGACCAATAATATTGTCTATAAATATAATATCTGTCAAGTAACTATATCAGTTCCTTAAATGAGGGTAGTGCGTCTTCACTTCAAAATCTCTCTTCTGCTTTACTCGAATCCATGAAACAATATGTAAAAATCGGAATTTGATTCATATAAGTTAATTTAAGATGCAAGTCAAATAATTAAGTTTTATACATATTCTCCACCCAAATGTGTAAAAGTAAAAACATCACTCCAGAGGCTTCCCTGTCAATGTCAAAAATTAATGAGAAAAATTCATCCAGCATAAGACAGAAAAAATTCGTGGTACATTGGTGGGACACCCTATCAGCAGAGCTCCGAATACAGAGAAAATGCCATAACACATTCACAAATGATCATTAAGAAATTTTTAGAGTTAGGCGAACAAGCATTACCATTTTGATCACTTCTTGCATGGATCCATTTGTAACCTAGTACTATTTGTGTACACTCTCTCTAGAGAAGCGTTTCTTAACCTTTTCCGACATCAACACCCCCTGTAGTCAGGGCTAGGGAGCCTAGCATCCCCTAACTCTGACTAACATCTGGTTACTACAAGGATAAAATTAAGTGAAGCCACGTATGTAGCATATCCCAGCACCCCCAAAACTTGAATTCAGCACCCCCTGAGGGTGCTAGCACCCCAAGTTCAGAAACACTGCTCTAGAGAATGGGATTACGAAGACCAAGTGAACGGTAGGTTACTATACACTCGCATACTTACCTAAGAGACATCCTCTGCTGGCAATCAGTGACCTTACAAATCGCATGCAGCTACGATTGTGCCGAGCGAAGAGCTCATCCTCTGACACGTCGATTGGTCGACAATCTGGCACTTCTTCAGCATCGCCGTACAGTTCGCCGTCTTCACAACACATCAGGGGCATGGTGCCCCCTTCGCCATCCTCGCCTAAAATTATATATATATATATATATATATATATATATATATATATATATATATATATATATATATATATATATATATATATATATATATATATATATATATATATATATATATATATATATATATATATATATATATAACAATCTAAAGTAGAGCAAATATTTATGCAAATCAAAAATTACTACGAAAGTTTCCATGATTATATTGCTGATGGAAAAGTTTTAACAAGATTCTGAGTGATTATTTGAGCAAAAAAAAAAAAAATCTTAAAAGGTGATTCTTTGCAATTAAAAAAGAAAATAAAAGAAAAAGACCTCAAGCAAAGAAAAAGAAAACATATATGTGATCTTAAGGATGAAGTCTTGTCTTCATTTCGAAACATACCTGCCGCTTCTGGTGTGTGGACGATATCATGGTCAAGAAACTGCCCCCATTGCATAACCATTTGACTAATATGTATCAATGACTGCCTCTGACCTTGCTCATGGAGTGCCTGACTCACAGTCCGGGGAGATGGCAACGCTTCGATGCCTGACCTGTTAGCGCCTCTGACAGCATCCACACCTATGTATGTATATATATATATATATATATATATATATATATATATATATATATATATATATATATATATATATATATATATATATATATATATATATATATATATTACGGACTGAGGTTAGTAAGGGCATATATTCAGGGTAACGATTACATCTGCCAAAACAAGTCCTTCGCAAGAAGGCAACCGTCCTAGCCCTTAGTAGAAAAGGGAGTTCGTGACGTAAAACCGAAAGCATATATATATATATATATATATATGTATATATATATATATATATATATATATATATATATATATATATATATATATATATATATATATATATATATATATATATATATATATATATATATATATATATATATATATATATATATATATATATATATATATATATATATATATATATATATGGCTTAAAGGAAAAAAAAATATGGGATTGCTTTCCGTCTCATGAAATATGGTCGACTAGGAAAAACGGTGACTTACTAATGTAATATCTTTCCCTCTGAACACAAGTACTTGAATCAAGCAATACACAAGTGATGTGCAATCCAAGATGAATTAAGTTATCTTGATAATATATGTTCTTAGAGATATTGCAACAAGAATGGACAATGACCCTTCCTCGAGTAACTTTACTGACATCGAGGATTTAATGAAAAACGATGGCACACAGTGACTATTGCTAAGATTGTGCATGGGCACTGTAGTGCCTTACCTGCTCAAATATTTCAGTGGCTGTACACAAGTGAGAGCCTTTAAAATTACTCGTTTTCTTTAGGTGGGATTTCTGAGAGGCTTTCTATGTTAGTTTTAAAGGAGAACTAAAATATAGTACTTGGTCTTTGATATATTCTTGTTTTAATATGTAAGGAAATAAATTAATGAATGAAAAATAAATAAATAAATAAATAAATAAATAAGTAAATAAATAGATAAATAAATATATAAATAAACAATTAAATAAATAAATAAATAATTTAAAAAATAAATAAGTAAACAGAAAATTGTTTTGACTATGTACGGTAAGAGAGGTTGTAACAAAGTACATTAGCGATTACGAGTATATTCAGTTACTCATCTTCAGAATTGCCTCTGAATACGGGCATATAAATATACTCATTAGCGCAAATGTACTCCTTGTTTCTTGTTTTGTTTCCATCTGAAGCCAAAATAATCATATCTACAATTTTCGCTCG
>JAXCGZ010009692.1:2500-62500 GCA_037179515.1 Halocaridina rubra | reverse complement strand
ATTATTATTATATTGGATTCGGTTTTACGTCACGAACTCCCTTTTCTACTAAGGGCTAGGACGGTTGCCTTCTTACGAAGGACTTGTTTTGCAGATGAAATTGTTACCCTGAGTGTATGCCCTTACTAACCTCAGTCCGTGACGGGGCGCGAACCCTCGACCTGCCGCCACAGAGTCGCAGACGCTACCATTTTGCCACGGAGACTATTATTATTATTATTATTATTATTATTATTATTATTATTATTATTATTATTATTATTATTATTATTATTATCATTATTATTATTATTATTATTATTATTATTATTATTATTATTATTATTATTATTATTATTATTATTATTATTATCATTATTCAAAAACGTTACATCTTTTGTCGGGTTCTGAACCTAGGACCTGTAGAACAGGCGTCCACGGTTTAGTGCGCTGAGGCAGAGGTGTAAAAGAGGGAGAGCTGGAACTTCAACTGAAGTTATTCGGATGTTTACGTAGAGTGCTACTGCGCCTATTCTACTCTGTTTTACCTCTCTCCCCACTGATCAGTGATCAGCAGACACTTTTAATTCTCCTTTTCAATACAAACCGAGGCTACCCAAATGATAGCACAACTGCAATGCATTTCTTAAGCTCACTTCTGTGACTTATCACACACTTCAGTAGCTTATGAGGACATAACTAAAAGTGTCAGTAATTCATTAATGGCCTTTCTGTACCCAATTTGCAAAGCTTAACATGGATACATGAATAGTTGTGTTGCATTTTTAGCTTATACTTTTTTTGGCATATGTCTGGGATAAAAGAAATGGATCTAATAATAATTGTTACTTACTTATTCCAAATGTATTTCGATGCTTCTAACATGGATCGTCCCATGCAAGAAGAAGCCTTCTTGGCAGCTGGTTCTGCCCTCCTAAACGAGAAGAGGAATCTACTACTTTGTTCTAAAGTGTCCATGTTACTCCGTAGTCTCTGTCCTGCCAAATGCAATATTGAAAACATATTTAAATACCTTGAACATGAATGAGAGGATAATATATATATATATATATATATATATATATATATATATATATATATATATATATATATATATATATATATATATATATATATATACTTCATGCCTTTGCATGTAAGTGGACTGGCGTAGAGAGAGAGAGAGAGAGAGAGAGAGAGAGAGAGAGAGAGAGAGAGAGAGAGAGAGAGAGAGAGAGAGAGAGAGAGAGAGAGAGAGAGAGAGAGAGAGAGAGAGAGAGAGAGAGAGAGAGAGAGAGAGAGAAAGAGAGAGACTATTTAGTGGGGTCCTCCCTTCGAAATATGCTTTCATATATCACTGTAATAGCTATTTCATCGTTTCTTTTATACCCTACTGCCTAAGGGTGCAGTCACACAAAACGCTGTTTGCTTGGAGAACAGAATGTAGCAGGTTGTCTAACGGGTTGGAGGCAAGAACGAAAGCATGTTTTCTATTCCGAGTGGTCATAATGAATGCGGCTGATCCAGTATGGCTACTCGCATTTGATAACTAGAGTTAGGTTCATGCCGCCGACTTCGTCCTACCCATCAAGCAAATAGTGTTCAAAGAGGCCGTACCATGAAACTTCTTTATAAATATATGAAGTACACTTTACCTTCTCCTCTTTCTCTCTCTGTGAACTCCGAGGCGATCCTGTAACCTTCTATGAGTGCATCTTGGAGGTCTTGAATGGTGGCTGTGGATCCAGTAAGATTCAGCAACAGATCCTCTTCAAATGCTCCTCTCTGGTCATGTAAAACTCCCCGAAGTGGACGAAGGTTATCTAGCATCCCGGTACACATCGTACTTAATAAAACGGAGATTGCTGTGCAACTGGAAAATCAAAATTGAAACTTGACTCAAGACATGACATGGCTATAAATGATAGCTCATATAAGTATTAATCATATGTAGTAGAAATATTGCCTTTATTTTTGCAAATTAAGAGCATTTAAGTAAGGGACTGAAACTGAAGCATTATGGACATTAGTGTCAATCTAGTAGCAAGATTAGGAGGCTCTAATGAGATCTCGTTTTATTTTAAGCGCTTCTGTATCTGAAAGATTAAGTGTGTTTTCGTATATGGCTATATCTTTTCTAAGCTGTGAGGAGAAGGACTTCAAATACCAAGTGTGTGTGTGTGTGTGTGTGTGTGTGTGGTGTGTGTGTGTGTGTGTGTGTGTGTGATATCCTAATTGTGATTACCTAATTGTGTTTACGGGAAAGAGCCCAAAGCTCGTATCTTCCCGTCTCCTCATCGGTTCCATTTTATACTTAGTGATACTTATCATACCTGTCCTTAAAACTATGGATTGAGATAGCATTAACTACCTCCTCGCTTAGCCAATTCCAATTATCAACTACTCTTACACTGAAAAAGTATTTCCTTACATCCTGCAAAGAAGTTTTCTTACGAAGCTTCAAACTATGACCTCTAGTTCTAGAGCCAGCCATATCAAAATATCGATCCCTATCCACTCTATCATAACCATGAAGGAATTTAAAGACTGTCACCATATCCCCTCTCACTCTTCTAGCTTCGAGTGATGGTAAGTCTAATTCCATCAGCCTCTCATCATAACTGAGATTGCGTATTTCTGGCACCAGTTTCGTGGCATGTCTTTGAACTTTTTCAAGCTTAGCTATGTGCTTTTTCAAGTGCGGATTCCAAAAGGGGGCTGCATATTCGAGTTTTGGCCTCACATAGGTTACATAAATATTTCTGAACATTTCCTTGTCCATGTGTGTGTGTGTGTGTGTGTGTGTTTGTGTGTGTGTGTGTGTGATTACCTAATTGTGATTACCTAATTGTGTTTACGGGAAAGAGCCCAAAGCTCGTATCTTCCCGTCTCCTGATCGGTTCCATTTTTAGACTTAGTGATACTTATCATACCTGTCCTTAAAGCTATGGATTGAGGTAGCATTAACTACCTCCTCGCTTAGCGAATTCCAATTATCAACTACTCTTACACTGAAAAAGTATTTCCTTACATCCTGCAAACAAGTTTTCTTCCGAAGCTTCAAACTATGACCTCTAGTTCTAGAGCCAGCCATATCGAAATATCGATCCCTATCCACTCTATCATAACCATGAAGGAATTTAAAGACTGTCACCATATCCCCCCTTACTCTTCTAGCTTCGAGTGATGGCAAGTCTAATTCCCTCAGCCTCTCATCATAACCGAGATTGCGTATTTCTGGCACCAGTTTTGTGGCATGTCTTTGAACTTTTTCAAGCTTAGCTATGTGCTTTTTCAAGTGCGGATTCCAAAAGGGGGCTGCATATTCGAGTTTTGGCCTCAGTGTGTGTGTGTGTGTGTGTGTGTGTGTGTGTGTGTGTGTGTGTGTGTGTGTGTGTGTGTGTGTGTGTGTGTGTGTGTGTGTTTATAAGATAAGAGAAGACTATGCAAAGACATTAAGGAAACTTTGCATTTCAATTACTCATACAAACATCTAGGATCATCAATTATCTGATTCCAAGATTACATGCTACAATTTACCAACAAATTGAAGAAAAATAAAACAAATAGGATTTACAAACCCATCTATATCTCTCAGATTCAAAATGAAATAATATCAACACAAAGTACCCTCTGGATGAGAGATGAAAGAATTAAAATTTCCTTAATAAGAAAAGAAATATTAACAGCTTAAAAAATAGAGCATTAATAAAATCCTTCTTATGTAGCTTTAATCAAATTTAGAAGTGTTAAAGTTAACACACCTCGACTTACAGGAAATGACTAATATGGTCTAATAGAACACATCTTTTAGAGGGCAATAAACTCATCAAAAGTTTATTGAATGTTAAAAAAAATCACCAAGACGTATTTTCAAATGTTTGGTAAACAACTTGTAAGCCCCCTATGTAATTATCATGAGCAAGGGTTGAGTAGTGCAAACCACAATTTACAGTTGCAGTGCTGGAAAATGACATAATAAACAAGCGACAGTCATACTAGCACAACTTTTGATATGGTAGTATTTAAGACTTTTTAACCCAATATTCCTCAACGATGTTTTGTGATGTTGCATCATCAATCAAACTTAACCTATAGCGCAGTAAAAGACATATTTCTGCTTCTAGTTTAATGAAGTCATTGAGTACTGATGATCTACCCAGTAGATTTTTTTTTTATTATTCTATTAGGGATCTCTCTCTCTCTCTCTCTCTCTCTCTCTCTCTCTCTCTCTCTCTCTATATATATATATATATATATATATATATATATATATATATATATATATATATATATATATATATATATATATAGATAGATATATATATATATATATATATATATATATATATATATATATATATATATATATATATATATATCGAACTGATGCTATGCTCCTTCCTGCTCTAAAGAAACATGAGAGAGGATATGCTCCAAAAATCACCTCAGGAATTGAACTTAGGACCTCCTGGATGTGAATGAGGAACTGTACGAGTGAGCTAGGAAGACTTACTGATATGCGAACTATGCCTTCCCCTCGAAAATATATGAAGAGTTTTAACCACATCATCCGTTGCCTTTAAGTAAATTCTGTTCGCAGAATCTTTCTTTAATTATCATCCTGAAACTCAGTTTGAGAATCACTTGGTTAAGTGAAGGGTGAGGTTACTTCGGCATCTCTAACAAGGTCATCCTTCCGCTTTTAAAATTAGTAAACAGTACTAAGGAAAGAATTTTATGGTTCATCGAAAGCCCTCTTCGCGGTTCTTTCTGTCACGGTTCCTTCCCATCCTATTCCTCCTCCCCTCTCTCGTGGCGACATCCTGCATAGGGCTAAAGGGCGGTTTACACGGTCAAACGGTTCGTCGAACGCGGTTCGACAGACAAGTGGTTGAAGTGATGTTCGAACGTGTGAACGGGGTATTTGGTTGTCGAACACGGAACGTGTTCGACAATCAAATACCCACAGACAAGTGTTTGAAGTGATGTTCGAACGTGTGAACGGGGTATTTGGTCTCGAACTAAATACCCCACTCACACGTTCGAACATCACTTCAAACACTTGTCTGTCGAACCGTGTTCGACGAACCGTTTGACCGTGTAAACCGCCCTTATGAGAGTTCACTCTACGCCGTCACTAATCCCCCCCCCCCATCCTATTCCCTTGTATCGCATCGTATCGGTTTTTGAGGATGGATTCACTAAAGTTCGCAGAAATGATATGGACAAGGTAATACTTTAACTTACCATTCAGTGTTAGTAATCTTGAATCTTCAGCTTATAACGCAAATTAAACGAACATTCTTCAAGAAGCTGTGCATTAATATAATTAAAAGACAAGGACAGAAATTTTTTTGGAGTAGGTTCCATTATTGTGATTTGTCGAGCTCCCAATGACAGCTTTGACCTCCTGTACCAATGAAGAAATATTACAGTATATAATACTTTTAAAAGGACGTTAACTTCTCATTTTTAAAGTCTACAGGATATATATGACGTTACGACACAAATAGGCTCATTATTTCTTCCACTGATAACTATCTCACCTGTGTCTATATTTTATAATAAATTTTGACAGGAACATGTGATATTCGCGGTTGCCTGTCTCTCCTTCATATAAAATTACTTTCTCTCTATAAAATTGAATGCTTTTTAATTTGATGAAGATTCTTTGCCATAATCGTTTTATTATTATTAGTATTATTAATATTATTATTATTATTATTATTATTATTATTATTATTATTATTATTATTATTATTATTATTATTATTATTATTATCATTATTACTATCAAATACTCCCCTTAATGGTCAACATCGTCATTACATAATTGTTCTGCATTTTGCCATATCCATCTTCATTTACATATCACAATGATAATTTAAAATAATTCTAATGATTGCTTAATACGGGTAACCGAATCATTTATTTACTTATTGGCAATGGTAACTATATCATTAATTAATTTCATTATCATATAAGTATAATGTGCTTTGACCTCACATGCTTTCCCCAATGATGAACACTAGTGGAACAGTTACACGGGTACATAGTGCTGTAACACCATGCTAATATATTGATGATTCGATTTTACGTCATGGACTCCCTTTACTACCAAGGGCTAAGACGATTGCTTTCTTGCGAAGGACATGTTTTGGCAGATGTAATCGTTCCCCTGAGTGCATACCCTTGCTAACCTCAGACCGTGGCGGGGCACGAACCCTCGACCTGACGCCTCAGAGTCGCAGACACTACTTCTTTGCCACGGTGACTACACCATGCTGATATATTCTCTATATTAAATATATATTAAATAGGATGGTCTGGGATAGGAGAAGGAAGGGAAACGTGATTGCATGAAGGGCTCTCTTCGCTTTTCTTCAGTGTTTCTCCATAGAAAAGGAATAGGATGGAATGGAAGGAACTAGGAGGAGGAAAACACGAGAATGAAGTAGATCAGTTCAAAGAGAGTAAGAAGACCTTATAGATATTGGTAACAATATTTTATAGTTTGGGTTATTTCCTCTGTACTTGACAGGGTTATTTTAACGTCAGTGTGATATGGAAAGTACAGGGATGAAGAAGGAGAGGAAGACCCTAGACAAGGCGGAATGATTGCATAGCAGCAAATATGAGAGAGAAGGTCTTGGATACCAACATGAAAAGCGACAGAGTAAGATGGAAGCTCATCAAAAAATGCTACTCCGTATAAAGTCGGGCTAATAAAGCTGACGAGAAGAAGAAGAAGAAGAAGAAGAAAAAAAATAAGAAGAAGAAGAAGAAGAAGAAGAATGAACTTGAAACGAGCAGCTAACTTACACTTGCACTTGCGGTTGTCAACATACGTCAGAAGATAATCAGGCCTGATCAGAGATTTAATAGAATTTGCCCACAGGACGTTATTTATTTTTTGGTAAAAACAAATTCGCAAAGAGACTTTTATGATTTCGAAGGAAAAAGCTGGAAAAAACTATTGCTCATGATATCATTATCAACTCTATTTCAAAGTCATCCTGAATATGCGAAGATATTCGTGTATATGTATGTTAACTGCGTAAAAGCAACTAGATTCCAGTAAAAAGAAAACAAAAATCTATGTTTGATAGGCTTCATAATGTAATTAGTTTGTAAAGGTGTGATGTTATTGTAAAAGTTACAATTTACCCTATTTCTCGCTTTCCCCTTCCACGACCTCGCCTCAAGCAAAAGCTGATAAGTATCGCTTTCCGATATTTATGCATGTAGCGCTAGTGGACTACCGCGTGACAGTGTGCTTTCACCCGCACAGATTACTGTAGCAGAGTTTGCTTGCGTCGATCTCAGGACAATGATATTCTCTCATGTTAAAATAGAGAGATATTGGTTCTTATAGAAATAAATAACCCAGAACCCCAATTAAAATTAAATAACCCAATAAATTGTAAGGTTAGCTTATTTGACGTACTTGTAAATATACATAACCCTAGAGCCCTGAGGCTTACAAGACACAGATTAAAACCCTCTTGACCCTTCTTCATGTTTCATGAACAATGATATATATTCTAGAGAATATAATTATTCTATAGTTTGTGTTTACTGTTGAAGGAAAGGAGAAGTAATTGAGGATTGTTTTTTCAAGTGAATCATGCATTTCATCTTTCCCATTGCTAATTGTGGATCTGTATTCAGGTTCACTTATATCAAAGCAAAATATATTTTCATCTTTGAGAAAGCAACATGACTTTCACCTAAACAATTTCATTGGGCACAAACAGAATTTACAGAATGGAATGCCATTTTGTTGTAATTAAAAATTTCAAATGTATTTCCTCCAGGATGTCGCTACTTTCTTTAAACTAGATTCTGGTATGGAAATTCTGACATCTGAGGGAAGAACAAGGATAATTTTGATTCGAGCCATTTTACAATAATCTAGACATACTCTAGCAACATCTGATTCCCAGATTTTTAACCAATTCCAATAATAGTTCACTTACAACTAAGCCTGTCAAATTATTGTGCATTCCAAATAACATCAGTCCCAAACCACTTACCTTAAAAATGTCGGCAACTTCATGTTGCTAAGATGAAAATATGTTGACAAGCAAAAAAGAATAGATGCTTTTCCAAATAAATTTTACAGAATGTCCTGAAATATCTTTTTTTTTTATTTATTTACTGTCAAATAAGCATTCGTCTATTCATAATGTATATCTCAAGTTTCGCTTTTTCATTTCACCAGATCATGTAGAAGTAATAGCTTAATGAATTCCAGAATCCAGAATCAGTTCTTGACAGATAATACTTGGTAAATGCTTTAAAAGATTTTCTTCGTCATTTATAATGGCGTATTTTCGCAATTTGATTTACATGATTTTATGTTTGCATACTGAGTACAAGATCTAAATATAATGACACATCTCACAGGGTTAAACATTAGGTTCTTCAGCTATTAGTACAATTATATGTGTATTATATACTTAATTATTCACAGAGTTGACTTTCTCACATTAATCAAATACCAAAATAATACTTTTTTATGCAATCGAGAAAACTTTATTCTTTTTTTGTTTATTTCTTCCTCTTATCCAGGGACATTATTCAAATGTAGATATCAAAGGATAGATAATAGAACGTTCGAAGCGAAAACGTTGAGGCTTCCAAGTTACGTAAGCACGTGGCTGCCGTCTCAAAGGTCGCTCCACCCCGATCGCAAAGCTGGCCAGACACCAACTAACTTGAGACCAGATGGAGTCTAGCTCCAGAGACTGCAGATTAGGATAATGGTTGGATAACTCACAGGTCAGATTAGCCTCTTTATTTTAATATTTAATACAGGGCTTCAGCAAAGCGTTTTTTTATTTTTTTTTATATATATAGGTAATCTAGTGTTTTAGAAGATCTCATTATTTGATGTACTCGCTTAACATGATCATTTAGCAGGGGATAAATGAGAACTCGGGCTAAATAGACCATTTGAGATATTTCCAGGTAACAGTGACTGCTTTTTAATTACTCGAGTTTTCGACGTCTCATTCTGGATAAAAGAATTTAGCAAGCAATTTATGGGTTATCAGAGAAGTCAGCAACTAATAAAGGCCAAATCTCCAATATTGTTATACCTTCATTATCTATGGGCCACACACTCTCTCATAAACGCAAGTCATACTTACTCTGTATCGAACTAACCCGACTTAACCTAATCTGTTGGTAGGCTTGAGTAGAGAAAGTTTATTTCAGTATATTTTGGAATATGTGTGAATATAATGTTGGTACTTCATTATCTATAAGTCACTCTCTTCTACAAACACAAAACATACTTACTATGTATCAACCTAACCTAACCTAATTTAATCTATAGGTAGGTTTGAGTGAAGAAAGTTTATTTCAGTATGTTTTGGAATATGTGTAAATATAGTTATATTCTATTAGTGAGTCATTGCGTGTCGTATAAGTCGAATTAATGGGGCGAGACGAGGGGACTGGAAATCCCCACATTTGTACCTCCTCCCATGATAAGTCAAGCTTTTTTGCTTGATTCAGTCACCCCCTCCTTACAAGGGGACCAATGGCTCTTGTATATTGAATGAAGAATGATGGGAACAAAACGAAGTTTATTAAAAATTATGGAATATATAAATGGAAACCTTGAAAGTAAAAAGAAAATAATATCTAATGGACTACAAAGCAATAAATTGTCATGACAACAGAGTAAGAATGAATTTAGCGATAAAGCAAAATTAGAGACATTTGACCTAAACTAACGAAGAAACATAATGGAAAGGATATTGTATTTTTGTATTGAAAAGTTCTCCATCTTGCTCTTATTATTGTTTTCTAATATGTAAAGAACGTCTTATCTTCGCCCTTCCATCGCTTACAGAAATATTGTCCTGGCATCAGGTTATTATGAATTTTCTCTCTTACCTGAAGTCTATCGCTTTCAATGACTTTCAGGGCTCAGTCAGAGTGGTAGAGCTATGTCTCTTACGATGCCTAGGGAATACGATGGTAGTGTTATTTTTTAATAAAAAGAAAGTCTCACCTCAACGATATTACAAAATAGTTGTGTTGTTAACTTATCTGTTTTCTAACGTCAATTAATGGGGGACTTTTTGGCAAGTATAGACGAAAATATACATACATATTAGTACGTAATATACTCTTATTGCTCTCACACATGCATACATGCATATGTAAATACATACATACATACATATATACATACAAACATACATACATACATACATACATACATACATACATACATACATACATACATACAATATCATAATTGTTAAGCATGAAAACCTCTATGAATTAACCGTTACCATAAATAAATAACTTTAAACTATTCATATTCTTTTTATTTTAAGGTTTTTTATTCTTAGATATGAAACTCGTTTAAGAATGTCAAGGCTGAGTGTGGTATGCAATTTTTAAATATTCTCGTTGCACAGAATAGTATTTTAAAACCAGATCGCGTGATACTTACATAACTTGTTCTCGGAGGGCATGGTAGTATGTTGAACTGGAATTCTTTGACAGTATTGATGCCAGTCTTATGCAATATATATATATATATATATATATATATATATATATATATATATATATATATATATATATATATATATATATATATATGAGAGAGAGAGAGAGAGAGAGAGAGAGAGAGAGAGAGAGTAGTCACCGTGGCTCAAGCGGTAGCGTCAGCGACTCTGAGGCGTCAGGTCGAGGGTTCGCGCCCCGTCACGGTCTGAGGTTAGCAAGGGCATACACTCAGGGTAATGATTACATCTGCCAAAACAAGTCCTTCGCAAGAAGGCAACCGTTCTATCCCTTGGTAGAAAAGGGAGTCCGTGACGTAAAACCGAAACATATATATATATATATATATATATATATATATATATATATATATATATATATATATATATATATATATATATATATATATATATATATATATATATATATATATATATATAGAGAGAGAGAGAGAGAGAGAGAGAGAGAGAGAGAGAGAGAGAGAGAGAGAGAGAGAGAGAGAGAGAGAGAGAGAGAGAATAGATACATCTGACCTAAATTGGCGAGGAAACGTAAAGGAAAGGATAAGTTGCTTTGTATAAGTTACTGAAAAAAATTGGATTATTTTATATTTGAGTGCATTGTGTACGATAACATAAAAAATTACCCAATTAGCAATTATTTCATACTGAAATGAAAGAATTCCTAATTTTCAAAATAATTTGTTCAAATGGGATGAAGTAGAGAGCAGTAAATATCTTCTATATGAATATTGAACTGAGTAAATCAGTATTAAAGAAGAAGAAGAAGAAGAAGCAATTACTATGTTGAACTTCAAAGTATAAGAAGAGGAGTTACAAAGGCTCATCCCCCACGAGCTACAGACAAGGAAAATCTTGGGTGGTGGTGTTGAAGGCCAACCAGGATAAACATAACGATGTGACCACGTACAAGACAACATTAACGGCATCAATCAACATTGCACAATGTTGTCTATCGGCGACAAGACTTTAACGTGTAAAACTTTACTAGAATACCTAAAATCACTACCTAGAGATACTCTGGATACGTTATATCAACATCCAGCAACATGTCTAGCTGTATTTAGGTAAAATTGATGCTTTAGATACTATAGTATCAATGTGGTTCAGAATTGACAATTTTGTCAACGATGTGCTAATTAAATTAATTTGTACCATAATATTTTTTTATTCTCGTAATGGGAACATTTTTGCAGATCACCACAGTCATCAACCAGGAATATCTTTGAATAACCAAACCTAACCCAACCTTAGCTTCGGGAAGGCTGTGTGATGGTGCAATAATATCAAGAGAAGCACTTGAATTGGATATAGACTTGTATGCTAGTGAATCCCTACAGTTATGTACATGGTTTGGATTTTTTTTTTTTTTTTACTACTACACCCATCTCATCTTTAGCTAATTTGTGCTGTTTAAGTAGGTCTCGATTTCATGAAATTTTGATGTGTTTTGAGCGAATCTGATCTTGTAGAACATCGTAAATTACTCGTCTTTAGGTAAACTTGATTTAGGAATAATTTCCGACCGTTTCGAAACTCAGATCCGGTCAATATATCAAACAGCATAGGAAAAACGGTTAAGATTCGTTTTATGCATCCTTCCATTCCTCAGATTTATACCTCATCAATTAATAGATATTTCTAAAACTCATGTCACTCAATCTAGGAAAACTTTTGTTTTGGTAAATATCACGCAAATTAATTTATGGTTAATTATTAGAATAACGTACTTTGTGCAAAAGCAAAGAGCCTATCATTGCTTACTCGAGAGACAGGAACCACGACTAATTCTTGAAATGATGCGCGCTGCTGTATAAATACCCACATTTGCTGCTTCAGATTTAGCTTAGGTAAGGTTGCGTTAGGTTAGTTATGTACCTTAATAGGATAAATTTGTGCGTTAATGCACCAGCAGCGTGGCTCACAAAGATTGGTCGTGACACTTGTCTTACCTATTAAGGTGTGTAAGGCTTCAAATTTAGGTTAGGTAAGGTTGGATTTAGTTAATTACATACCTTCGTAGGGTAAATTTGGGGGTTTATTCAACAGCATGGCTTATAAGGATCGGGTGTGGCACTCGCCTCTTGAATAAACGTTGATGGGCTCTCAAATTTTGTGCTTAAGAGTGTTATTTTTAATTATTAACCATACATATATATTTGTGATATTTGCCAAAGTATCAGTTGTCCAGAAGTGGGTGACGTGAGGTTTGCGCACTTATGTCATAGAATTATTATTTGATTAGGCACAACTGTGTGTTATGAAGAGGTGCTTAAATTTTATATTTACCGGAAATACATCAATTTCACTTCAGAACAGAGACGAGTGTAATTTTTTACCATGGTTCCTCAGATAAGAGAAAGATTATTATTATCATTATTATTATTATTATTATTATTATTATTATTATTATTATTATTGCAGTACTAACTTACATAGCAGTCATTGCCATTTTGTTATTAAGCTGGACTTTACTACTTTATAGTAAAGTGGTTTGGAAGGTGCTACAGATTTATTTAATTAATATCTTACCCAGCTGCCAAATTTGGAAATTGAATACATTGTTATGAATCTTTAAATTTTAAATATATGTAATATAACTTTTCCAGAAACTGTAATTTGAACAAAAAGGCCTTCGGATAGAATGCATTCATTCCTAGGATAGCAGTTAAGCTGTAAGGCTGGTTTCTCTTTTAGACCTTCTGTGGTGTAGTTGTTAGCGCCTTTGCTCAGTAATTATGTGTCCTAGGTTCTAGTCTCGGTTGGGGTAAAATATGATTCATGTTTTCACATATGGTAATGTGCTTATTTGATTATATATATATATATATATATATATATATATATATATATATATATATATATATATATATATATATATATATATATATATATATATATATATACCTAAAGATTTTTTGGACTTAAGACTGGTTAGGACACTTCGATGTCAACTCTTCCTTCATTCACCGATCATTTACCAACCAGGTATCACACTCTTAAAAAATATATTCTGTACCATTTATAATATGATCTGATATATATTTTCTTTAATTATTTTTAGTTTTAGGTAACTTTCAAATTAAAGGAAGATATCCAGTTCAGACTGCAAGCTAAGGTTGATGTCAAATAATGATACCTGGATATAGTAGGTACATGAAAGTAGAAAAAACCTTTAGTGAAACAATATACTGTTTCTATTTATTATTATATATTGCTATGCTTTGCAAGAAAGTTAAGAAACCAGGTCTTTGGAGGCTGTAAATACTTAGTTTATCATCAGAGAAAAATACAAAATGATGGATATTATCATGGAAATATTACTCTAACAAATTTTCGTTACCTTTGTGCACTATATTCCTCTGTTAGAATATGAAATGAAATGCCTTATAGTTATATATATGTGAGTACATTACATCGAAATTTGACATTTGAAAAAAAAAAAATGGAAAAAAGTAGTAGATTATTTAATGACATGTTGACATTAATAGTAAATTATATTATCTCTAACCTATTGTTAAGTATTGCTTGGAAAAAATTTAGTGAAATATGAAATGCATCAAAACCAGTTTAATCTCTAATAGTGACAGACTTTCTTGCTGTATATTGCTTATTGTTACATATTATAATATTTGAAACAATAATACAAAAATTTAAGGACTTAGAAAATAGCATACTTCATTACTTTATGGTACTTGTAATTTTTCTTAAATTGGATTTTACTTAATATCTGCTATATTAAAAATAGAAAGGACGACTTTTAAAAGGTGTCCGTAACAGACAGTTTATTGGTTTCGCTACATAAAGGTATAACCACTGACTTTCTTGTTCATATGTGATACATTTACAATCTGGCATTTTGTGGAATGCAAAGCCCTTTCTTTATTAAAGAAATGTTTGCCTATTCTAGCCCTTTTCTTATATGCTGTTAGTAAAATTTGTATGCAATATTCCTTTACTTAGTTAAGAGTGAAAAACTGTAAATATGTTAATTGATATTGAATTTAATCCTGTAGTTGTATTTTATCTTTGCAGGGAATTACCAGAACTAAGTCGACATTTTATTTTCCGAGTACTGTTTGTTAAGAGGCCAATTCCTCAAGTTACTATTGCATATTGGATACCGCCCCCAGAACCTGGGAGGTAAGAATAGATATTACAGAGCATAAGTGCTGTCTTTAGTTATATACAGTCCCTCAGTTTTGAAAAATAGCCATATTAACTGTCTGGGAACATTGGAAAATACTGAATGCACTATCAGACAAGTGTAACACTTTTTTTTTTCTATATTCTTGGAAGCAGTAGATATTTTTATTGAAATACTTAGAATTTCCTTTCAAATAGTTGTATATTCATGTTGCTAACCATTGCATTCTTACGATATTTTAGTGCATTAATATTTCCCACATTAGCTCCTACTTTCCAGCATTTATACACGCTCACTAAGTTACCATCCTCGGCAGATTTGTCTCAGAGTAATTTGCCACGCATAATAATACAGGGATGTCATCGTAGGGCTGAAACCGTTATATATGATTATTTCTATGTTAGGATTTATCATGTATGTGGTGCAATCTAAAGCAATTTTTACTGATATGCTCTTTTAGTATTTTACCTAGACGTTATCTAAAACTTTTATTATGAGGGGAAAGGTGTAGGTAGGTAATTGTTTAGAGTAAGAAATCTCTATTTAATGTTATGGTTAAAACTTTAGAGGTAGTGAGAATATACACAGCCAAGAAACTGTAGGACATGTAGAATAATATATAGTAAATAACTTTTGGTCAGTAGTATTCATGATATCGATGTTGTAAGGAGCATGATTCATTTTATAATCAAGTCTAGTTGCAGTAACAGTTTTTATGACCACCTTACAAATACAGAGCATTTTTATGTAATGTCAGTAGAGATGAGTTTGTATAGGTGACTTTGTTTGGACGCTTTTAGGCATGATAAATAATTGAATGCAGACACTTTAATAGTAACTGTTTCTCTGCCTTGGTGTTAATATTTTTATGGGAGTTACATTTGCCATAAGTCATACTAATACTTTGAGTTAATTGGTATTGTTATATGTATCAGTAACGTACTCTATGTATTGCAGAGATGTTGGGGATATAGCCATTCTCCACCGACAAAGTGTGCAAGTCCTGATGGACATGTGCATATGGCATGACGTTAAAGATGGATTTGGGAACCCAGCCATCAAACTCAGTGACACCTTTAGAGAAAATTTTAAGATAGCAACATTAGGAGGGTATGTTCATGCACATTTATAATTTATTTGCCATTGAGTATATTTAATATAATTTATTAGTTTGAGCAAGGAAGTTGTGCTGTGCAGTAATATATTGTTAGAAAGGTAAAAAGAGAAAATTTTGGCTCTTTAGGTGTCTGCCAGGCGTTTCCCATGCTTTAATTGTTCTTGCATGAGGCTTCAGGATGTAGCATTTCTTGGGAAAGATGGATTTGTATAAATAACTAAGGGCTCATATGTTGCTTAACCCCGTATCTTAGTATATGGACGAGTTTTATCTCAGTTTTTATTACAGAGCTGCTGCTAGAAGGGGTGAGTTTGTGCAGTATGATGCA
Organism: Halocaridina rubra; assembly: GCA_037179515.1. Classification (NCBI taxonomy): domain Eukaryota; kingdom Metazoa; phylum Arthropoda; class Malacostraca; order Decapoda; family Atyidae; genus Halocaridina; species Halocaridina rubra. Next base: position 46,373 of record JAXCGZ010009692.1, on the reverse strand, counting down.
ATCCATCTGCCTCCCTCTGTTCCTCATTCCCTTTCTGTCATTACATATTCTTTTACCGGTCTTGTGAAAATATATTTCAGGGAAGGTGGAAGAAAAGAATTTCTGATTTGTATGCCATGCAAGTCATAGGAGGTTAATGAAATGGATCTGCCAGGTGATGATGAGAGAAAGCCACACTCATATTCCTTTCTTGCTGCAATCTGTAACTAAGATATTGGATAGAGGACCAGAGGGCTGGTAATCATTCCATCTCTTAACTTTCTCTTGCAAGAAATCAGCTAACAGAGGAAGCAATGATAGGCAGAGCATGCTGATACTCTACTTTCTCTGATCATTTGTTGCTGTTATGCCCTCCCTAATAGTTTCAATTGGTTGTGAAATGTCATTTATATTTATAATTTTAATAATTGATTAATGTATTGTGTTGGATAACAAAGAGAGGCTCTGAGAAATAGGTATCTCACTCGGTATGTTGGTACAGTTTTTCATTTAATACATCTTTAAAAGGTGGCTGACTTGTACAAGATGGAAATGTCATTAATATTAGTAAGTGAATATTCAAAAGTATGTAATAGGAATCTGTTGTAATGATTAATTACATATTCTTTGTGTATTGTAGATACCTAAGCACCTCATTCCAGTAGTTTTTATTCAGTATTAAAAGATCGTCTTTTCAGGGGTAAGCCATGGACTATGTCAGCAGCTTTAGAATCAGATCCTCACCATAGAGACATTGAATTTTTAGAGAAGTATGCCATGGACAGATGGGAAAGTGTACTACAATTTTTGGTTCAGCCAAAGCAAGGAGCAACAGCAATTTCAAGAGATGCCATGCGAACGCTCCTACATGCTGGCCTGATTGAAAGGTGGGTTTTCTCATTTGGGTTACCTTGTTACGTTTCATGCGGTATACCGAGATGAGGGATATGAGTTTAGATTAGCTTTGCGTCATAGTTGGAGGAAGGAAGTCTTTTATCTTTTATTAATCCATGTTCGTTTGGACCTTTATCCTGTTTGTGTCCTGTATCTTTTCCTAGTATATATAATCAAATTTGATTTAACAGTTCAATATTATTTACATAAGTTGATCAATTTACCATTGTTTTCATTCATCAGGCTAGTTAGTGTTCATAATTAAAGTTGAACAGGGGTAATGATGAAAATAATGAAGATGATTATTTTATTAAACAATTATATTATGAAAGAAAAACATACTATGTCATGAAACTTTAGGAGTCCATAAGTGTGACTCTTTCTTTGTACTTCATTATTACTTTATATTAGATTGATGATCATCCATTTAAATTTCGTTATAAGTAGATGTTGCTGTGCGCTTTATATTGTCAAGATGGGAGTTTTATGCTACTGTATCAATTGGTTGAACCTGTGATTATGTGCAAAGTTTAAAAATGTTGTCAAAAGGTCCATAGGCAGGGATGACATAAAATTATGGTCCCCTCTTTACTGCTTGTCACAAGTGCCATGCCTCTCCTAATTTTAATTTTCTGCATTGCCAAGATTATATGCTTTTGAAGGAATATTATACTATAATATAAAATTAAAAGTGGTATACCTGCTAAGTGTATGCTGTGAAGAAAGTTAGTTATTGCTCTCTCTTTTTATAACAGTTTTCATGTGTCTGGCATAATGTTTCATTGAAACAACAGAAATTAACCCAAGAAAAGGAGAAGCACAACAAAGGGAGAGCTCCATGACAATGTTGTTAAGGCTTTATCACTGATAATAGAACTGCAATATTTTTGTGTGTGCTTTAAGGCATTTTTATCATTTCAAATCCTCAATCTTTACCTATCTCATATAATTTTTATAATAATTTGCTCATTATAATAAAATTGCTGTTAATTGAAATGATAAAAATATTTGTATATTTTTTGGATGATCCTTTTCATTTAATGTTGTAAAGTGGAATTGATAAATGCACAGACAAATTACTGCCACCAGAGAGTATTTCTTGTACCATCTTGAAGGAGTGAGTCTTCAATAAGTTTAAGACTGAGTGAAAATAATCGACACATCTGTGATTGCAAACTCGCTGATCCTCTTCCAAATTATTGTATTAACTTCCGACTTCCTGAAAACAAGGATCTTATTCTAAAATGCTCTGTTAAATACTCTTTTAAATCTGGTAACTTTATCTTATGAATAAATAGAAAAGCTGTTATGTACTTCTCACTATGTTACACTTTCTTAATATATCCTCGAGAATCTTTAATTTAATACTGCCTTGCATTTTCTGATGACTTGTATCATTCTTTTGGTAGTGACGAGTCTGAAAATCCAAATATGACCATCACTAGTGCTGGCTTCCAGTTTTTGCTGCTTGATACTGCATCACAAGTTTGGTTTTTCATCTTAAAATACTTGGAAACAGTCACGGAGCGAGGCTTAAGTCTTGTGGAGTGCCTTACTTTTCTCTTCAAGCTTTCTTTTTCAACTCTTGGCAAGGTAAGTTTATGACTTAAATGCCTTTGATCTCCTAGTACCCATTATGCCATCTGTATTGTATATATAAATATGTTTATTACTCTTCCTCAGTTCTTTTGTATCATATTTAAGTATATTATTCTCATGCAGTGTCTCCGGAGTTCACATAAGTTTATCTTACTAATATATAGTGTCAAATAATTGTTAGTCTTTGGATATTAAAAGGTACTTTTATCTTAAAGTCCTAATTCTTAGAGCATTTTTGTAAAAGTAGTTTGCAGAGTTAACCGATAGTTTCTGGGGAAGTCTGTACCCCACATCCTTTAAAAAAAGTGTTTTGGAATATCTGGAACATTTTGCATGTTTAACAACTATGGAGGTGTTTTTTTTTAATGCATATCATCAAAAGTACTCTGGATTTACCTTAATATATATTAGAAGGTTTATTTTAATGAGCTAAAAAAAATCACCTCACTATCTATGTCACCTAAGTCATGTTTACAAGTATATTGGCATAAGTTTTGATCTCTAGATATCCATCATAGATATTGTAAACCAGGCTCACTTTGCCATTTTCAAGCTCATTTCTACAAGCTTTTATATTTTGATTAATAATGCATAAGTATTAGATAAATAATTATTTTACCCACTTCATTGGCTATATTGCTTTAGTCATTGCCAAGTTCATTTTTCTTTAAATTTCGATCTATTATCGCTTTATATCACATATATTGGTGGCCAAGCTCATTCTTGCCTCCACTTAGACGTTTGTTACGAGGTTTTTTCATAGAATTAGCGAAACGTAATTAAGAATTATAGCTATAATTGATTAACCCACCTCACTGGCTATATCACCAAAATTGTTTCAACGTTATTTTACGTTTGAAAACTACTGGTGCATTCATGGTAACTACGGTGTACACATTGTACATATTTTTTAGCAGTAGTGTATTGTTACTGTATCATTATTATTACAATTTGCATAATTACTGTTCCATTAATTGCAGTAAAGTGTTTTGATTGTGTACGTATATGGTATCTTCTGTGCGGTATTTTTACTAGTTAGGCTGTAGAGTGGAAGAATACAGAGTAAAGATTTCTTTATATACTGTACATATACTGTATATATATATATATATATATATATATATATATATATATATATATATATATATATATATATATATATATATATATATATATATATATATATAGTATATATATATATATATATATATATATATATATATATATATATATATATATACGCACAGTATATATATATATATATATATATACGCACAGTATATATATATATATATATATATATATATATATATATATATATATATATATATATATATATATATATATATATATATATATATATATATATATATAATATATATATATATATATATATATATAATATATATATATATATATGTTCAGTAATCCCTCGCTATATCGCAGTTCACCTATCGCGAATTCAGTGCATCGCGGTTTTTTATTGGCGAGTTTTTTTTTGCTTTTCTGGGTATATGCAAAAATTAAATATTAAAAAAATTAAAACTTTCAGTATTTTCATTATTTGATAGAAAAAATGTATTTCCCAGCCTAAGAATAATTAAACAGTAAGAAAGAGTAAAAAAACATAAATTTGAACATGTAACTCTGCACCATAGAAAGTACGATACCAGTATCAGCGTTTCGGAAAACGCAAAGGGTCGCATATACGTGAGCAAGCATACATTAAAATTTCCAGTAATTTCATGATTTTATTGATAAAAAAACGTATTTCTTAGCCCAAGAATAATAAAACATTAAAAAATAGTAAAAAACATGAATACTCACAGTATTGCACCATGTAAAATACGAGACCAGTATCAGCGTTTCGGAAAACAAAAAGGGTCACACCTATGTGAGCTAGTACATATTAAAATTCTCATTATTTTATTGATAAAACAAGTATTTCCTAGCCTAAGAGTTATAAAACAGTAAAAAATAGTAAAAAAACATAAATTTAAGCATATAACTCACAGTATTGCACCATGTGAAATACTGTACGATAGCGTACAATGTATTGGCGTCTTGGAAAACGCAAAGGCTCGCACCTACGTGAGATAGTTCATGGAATGCTAGTGGATGAAAGGGTGGGAGATGACGAATCACATAATTGTTTTTCTGTATGTTCTGTATCATGGGGTCTGGCTTTTTGATTGAAGCTTGGTTCTCCCACCATATTCCATTGTCTCGCCTCACTCGTTCAGTCTAACTCACATGTGCGCCGTTCGCATTGTGCTATTTGATACGTTGTGCTTTTGATTTTTTTTACTCACGTATTTCAACCATTGCAATGCCTCCCAAACACCCTTCATCTTCTAAGGCTTCTGGTAGTGAGCCTAAGCAACAAAGGAAGATGTTAACCATAACAGATAAGGTGAAACTGTTAGATATGCCGAAAGAAGGAAGAAGGTTTGCGGTTGTCGGCCGCTATTTTGGCCTCAATGAATCTACTGTTCGCTACATCAAAGAGGACGAGGCAAATAGGAAAACAGCGCCTATTTCATTTAGTAAATCACCGAAGAGGTTCGTAACAACCCGCAATAAGATAATAGTGCGGATGGAATCTGCTTTGGCCCTGTGGATTGCTGATTGCAGAAAGAAGAACATCAGCATAGACACCAATATCATACAAACAAAGGCGAAGAAGCTGTACGAGACATTCGCTGCAAACAAACCCGATGACGACAGTGGCGACTGTGGAGAGGAGGAGGAGAGAGAAGAAGATATGGACGACCAACAACCAGGACCCTTCAGCAATTCTCCACCGAGGAAATAATCGTTTGTTGCAAGCAAGGGATGGTTCGCCAAATTTCAAAAGCGCTTTGGCCTAAAGAGCGTTGCAGTTTATGGTGAAGCTGCCTCTGCAGATACAGCTGCAGCAGAAGATTACGTGCATAACGACTTCAAGAAAATTACCGCCAAGGGGGAATGTGCTCCTGAGCAAGTGTTCAACATGGATGGGACTGGGTTATTTTGGAAGAGAATACCGTCTCGCACTTTTCTCTTCAAGGAAGACGCCAAAGCCCCGGGATTTAAAGCGCACAAAGACCTCGTTACCCTCATCATGTGCGGGAATGCTGCAGGCTTCATGTTAAAGCCCGGGCCTATCTACAAGTCAAAGAACTCCAGGGCTTTGAAGAATAAAAACAAGAATCTGCTGCCATTGTATTGGATGCATAACCCTGAGGCCTGGATCACGAAAGCCTCGCATCGGACTGGTTTCACCAATGCTTTATCCCTCAGGCCAAAATTTATCTTGCGGAAAAAGGCCTTGAATTTAAAGTCCTTTTGATGGATAATGCTGGTGGTCCACGCAACTAATCTCGAATATGACGGTGTTCAAGTAGAGTTCCTGTCACCGAATATGACGTCACTGATTCAGCCTATGGATCAAGGCGTTATTCATCCTTTCAAGGCCCTCTACACATGAAATGCCCTGGCGAACCTGGTTGAAGCCATGGATGCGGACAAAAAATTCTCAATGAAGACTTACTGGCGTAATGACACAATTGCCACATGCCTTCAAAATATTCAGAATGCAATCAAAGAGATGAAGCCGGCCACAATCAATGCCAGCTGGAAGCAGTTGTGACTCAAAATCATCTACGACTCCAAGGGATTTGCTCGTGACAGAGACCATAACTCGGCAGTTGCGAAAGCTGTGAAGTTGGCTGCATTGCTAGGAGGAGAAGGCTTTAAAGATATGACTCACGAAGACGTGAATGAACTGATTGACTGCCACTCGCTGCCTTTGACTGATGAAGACTTGGAAGAAATGACAAAATCAGTGAGCGAATATGAGGAAGAAGAACTTGATGAAACGCACGAAGAAATTGAAGAACCTTGCCTTACACTCAAACGTCTGGCAGCCATGTATGAACATGTGAAAGCAGTCCAACAACTCTCGCAGGAACATGACAATAATATGGTTCGTTCGGTGAACTTTTGCAATCTTCTTGACGATGCCATAATTCCTTACAAGACCATCTTCCAACAAAAGAAGAAAGAGCGACAGCAATTCCCCATTACCATGTTCTTCGCTCGCAAAAAGCAACCGTAAAGCTGTTATTGGCTGTAGAATAATTTCCTATGAGAGTCTACAAACGTTATTACCACCTCATTCACGGTAAGTTTACCTATCACGTTCATATAAATTTACGCTTGCATGCTGTTATTTATAAAGTAAAGAGTGGTTTTTTAACAGTGCAGGGAGGGTTTATACAGTAAACGTAAAAATAATTTTAAAATACCTATGTATATGAGTGTGTCATGTCATTACCACCTCATTCATGGTAAGTTTACATTTCATATAAATCTACGCTCGCATGCTGTTATTTATAAAGTAAAGGGTGGTTTGTTAACAGTACAGGGAGGGTTTATTCAGTAAACGTATAAATAAATGTAAAATACCTATGTACATATACGGTGATCCTTATTTTTGGAAATTCACCTATCGCGGTCGGTCCCGGAACCTAACCCCCACGATAAACGAGGGATCACTATATATATATATATATATATATATATATATATATTATATATATATATATATATATATATATATATATATATATATATATATATATATATATATATATATATATATATATATACATATATACACTCGTGTGTGAGCGTGCATATATATACACCTAGTTCTCAGAATAATGCGGAGATAGCTTCTCAGAAGTGCCGAGTAAATGGAAAAAAACGAGAAATTAGCCATAGGAAACAATGATAAAGGGCATAGCTCGTTCCATAACCGTCCATAGACGCACTATGCCAAAGATATAAGATAAGTAAAACATTTTATAAGTACATAACAAAGCAGAAAGACCTGTAGTTATTTATATTAACATGCAAATAGTGTACAGCATAAAAGATATGCAGATTTACTGTACAGTAAACATATTAATGCACTCTATTATGCAGTGGGCAACAGGCATGCACTGGCACATGCATGGTGGCGGTGAGGATGAGGATGCAAACGTTTTGCCACCTCCTAATCAGCTGTTGCACCTTCGCATGCTATTTCCCTGACGATATTATATTGAAAGTTTGTTTGCTGTTTGTTCTTAATACTTTTTTTCCATTATCTTCATAATATCCGATCGCATTCAGTGGTAAAGGAGAAGGAGAATGTGGGAGAACGAACCCCTATCGGCAAATATTTTGTCGCTTTCGTATAAGCATCACCTATCAGCTGATGCTTATCACTATTCAGGCACAATATCTTACTCTTAAACTATTTATATACTCACTCTATTTGGGGTTTATCTAATTTTTAGGATTATAGTATGTATTATTAATATTCTTTGGTTCTAAACATTTTTCTGTCTTCTTTACATATTGCCCATGCTGCACGAAATCTTATTGTAAACAAAGTCAGCTGAGAGAAAAAGAAAACTATACAATTCGTTATAAAGAAAACGTATATCGTACTGTACATGGGAAATTTAAATGAAATACCTCTATATATATTCTCTACATGCTATTTCCCGGACGATATTATATCAAAAGTTTGGTTGATGTTTGTTCATAATGCTTTTTTTCAATTCTCTCCATAATATTCGATCGCATTAAGCCGTAGAAGAGGAGGCGGAGGCGGAGAACGAACCTCTATCGGCAAACGTTTTGGCGCTTCCGCATCAGCTGACACCCTCGCACGGTATTTCCCTGACAATATTATATCGAAAGTTTGTTTGCTGTTTGTTCTTAATGCTTTTTTCAATTCTCTTCATAATATTCGATCGCATTAAGCAGTAGAAGAAGAGGAGGATGCGGGAGAACGAGCCTTTAACCAAAACGTTTTGCCGCTTCTGTATAAGCTGATGCTTATCACTATTCAGGCACAATATCTTACTCATAAAATATTTATTTTCTCACCCTATTTGGGGTTTATCTAATTTTCAAGATTATTGTATTATTAATATTCCTTGGTTCTAAACATTATTCTATCTTCTTTACATATCGACCGCTCTTTACGAAATCTAAACGTAAACAAAGTCAGCTGAGAGAAAAAGAATACTATACAATTCGTTGCAAAGAAAATGTATATCGGGGAAACTTAAATAAAATATGGATATTCTCTACACGCTATTTCTCGGATGATATTTTATTGAAAGTCTGTTTGCTGTTTGTTTATAATGCTTTTTTCAATTTTCTTCATGGGAGAACAAACCTCTATTGGCAAACGTTTTGTCTCACTTCCGTATCAGCTGATGCACTCTCGCATGCTATTTCCCTGACGATATTATATAGAAAATTTGTTTGCTGTTTGTTCTTAATGGTTTTTTAAAATTTTCTTCATAATATTCGATCGCATTAAGCGGTTGAAGAGGAGGAGGATGTGGGAGTACGAACCTCTATCGGCAAACGTTTTGTCACAATTCCGTATCAGCTGATGCACCCTTGCACGCTATTTCCCTGATGATATTAGATAAACAGTTTGTTTGCTGTTTGTTCTTAATGCTTATTTTTTAGTTTTCTTCATAATATTCATTTGCATTAAGCTGTAGAAGAGGAGGAGGGTGCGGGAGAACGAACATCTATCGGCAAGCGTTTTGTTAGTTCTCTATCAGCTGATGCACCCTCGCACGCTATTTCCCTGACGATATTATATTGAAAATATGTTTTTTTTTTCAATTTTCTTCATAATATCTGATCGCATTAAGCGATAGAAGAGGGGGAGGATGGCGGAAAATGCCTCCGAGGTGGTCGATTTTTTACTTAAATGAAATATTTTTTTTGAATTTTTTTGCATGGGCGTTATTCGCAAATTTCGTATTTTTTTGCTATTATTTTTTGGGGGCATTATTGTAATTTTGCGTTTAGAAAAAATGCGGAAAAAATTAACAAGGTAAATATATATATACAGACTTACGAACGAGTGTGGTTCCAGAAGACCATTCGTAAGTAGAATTTGTTCGCAAGTTGTGTTTAGGTCAAAAAAAGTACTAGGCTGTATATACATATGCAGTTGTGTACAATTCTGTGCTTAGGCTAAAGATACTTAACTACTACATATATCATGCTTATACTTTATTAATGAATTTTAGTACAGTAATAATAATGTAATAATGCAGCACAGTGCAGTAATGCATACATTACTACATGGGCAGGTAATTGGTAGGTTCTTGTTCGCATATGTGAGTGTTCGTAACTCAGTTGTTCGTAAGTAGGGGAGGTTCTGTATATCCAGTATATATATATATATATATATATATATATATATATATATATATATATATATATATATATATATATATATATATATATATATATTATATATATATATATATATATATATATACACCTTGTTCGTTTTTTCCGCGTTTTTTTAAACTGCGAAATTGCAATAACGCCCCCAAAAAATAATAGTATAAAAATATGAAATTCTCGAATAATGGCCACGCAAAAAAATTTGAAAAAAATTTTTAGTTTTAGTAAAAAATCGACCGCCTCGGAGGCACTCTTCCGCCATCTTCCTCCTCTTCTACTGCTTAATGCGATCAAATATTATGAAGAAAATTAAAAAACCATTAAGAACAAACAGCAAACATATTTTCAATATAATATCGTCAGGGAAGTAGCGTGCGAGGGTGCATCAGCTGATATGGAAGTAGCAAAACGTTTGCCAATAGAGGTTAGTTCTCCTGCATCCTCCTCCTTTTCTACAGCTTAATATGATCGAATATTATGTAAAAAATAAAAAAAAAAAGCATTAAGAACAAACAGCAAACAAATTTTCGATATAATATCGTCAGGGAAATAGCGTGCGAGGGGGCATCAGCTGATGGGGAAGTGTGACAAAACATTTGCTGATAGAGGTTCGTTCTCCCGCATGCTCCTCTTCTATCGCTTAATGCAATCGAATATTATGAAGATAATGGAAAAAAGCATTAAGAACAAACTGTAAACAAACTTTCGATATAATATCGTCAGGGAAATAGCGTGGGAGGGTGCATCAGCTGATACGGAGGTGGCAAAACGTTTGCATCCTCGTCCTCACCCCCCACCATCAGTGTTGCCAGAATAGATGAATGAGAGAAATGATAAATATAAAAAATATACATGTAAGCTGGTAAGTTCTTTCAAGTACACCTTGTTCCTTTTATGCACGAATTTTTTTATCCGCGAAATTTCAATAACGCCCCCAAAAATTAATAGTAAAAAAATTCGAATTTCGCGAGTAATGCCCCCCCTATTCTTTTATTTTATTTTTTTTAAGTAAATAAGCTCCCGCTTCTTCCACGAGTACAAAGAAGATTACGATAAGAAAAGATCATCATCATTATACATTATATATACACCCACCCTACCGCTGTCATATGTCTATCTAATCTACATTTGAAGGTGTCTAAGGTATTGGCATTTATTATCCTACTAGGAATCCTGTTCCATGCATCTGCTACTCTACGGTATTACCAAGCCAATTTTCACCAATTTCCCTTCTGAGCCTAAATTTATCAAGCTTAAATCCATCACCCATTACGAGTTCTGGTTTGATCATGAATTTTTAAAACTTTATTAATATCACCCTTGTTAATCCCTTTAAACCATTTATACACCTCAATCATATCCCCCCTAACTCTGCGCCTCTCTAGAGAATGTAGATTAAGTTTTTTTAATCTGTCATATGGTAGATTTAGGCATTGCATAATTAATATTTTTTTCGTTTTTTAGTCTTGCTTTGGTTATTTATAATTTTTATTTTATCTTTGTTTACATTTGCAGATAGAGATTCGTTCTCCTGCATCCTCCTCCTCTTCTACCGCATAAGTTACTTGCTCACGGCCACCATGCATGTCCCAGTGTACTGTATGAGTGTTGCCCACTGCTTAATAGAGTATAGTACAGTAATGTACGTTAATTTCTAGCTGTAAAGTGAATATGAATATCTTTTGTATACTCTTAAAAGTAGATACAGGGCTTTCTGCTTTGCTATGTAGTAAAAAAATATGTTTTTTACTTATCTTATATCTTTGGCATAGTGTGTCTATGTAAGGTTTGGAACGTATCTATGCCCTTTATCATTGTTTCCTATGGGAAGTGACTCGTCTCTTCACGCGATTTTCCACTTACCCGACACTTCTGAGAACCTATCTAGGTGTTATTCTGAGAACTAGGTGTATCTTAAAGATGAAGTACATTTTTATTTTAATTACAGTACACCTTGTTCCTTTTATGCGCGAATTTTTTTGTCTGCAAAATTGCAATAATGCCCCAAAAATATAATAGTAAAAAATATAGAATTTTGCAAATAACGTCCCCCCCCCAATTTTTTTTTATTTTTTATATTTTTTATATTTTTATTTTTTTTAATAGTAAATAATCGCCCGCGGATGCTTCTTCTACAAGTACAAAGAGGATTACGATAAGAAAAGATCATCATCATTATACATTATACATACACCCACCCTACCTCTGTCATATGTCTATCTAATCTACATTTGAAGGTGTCTAAGGTATTGACATTTATTATCCTACTAGGAATCCTGTTCCATGCATTGGCTACTCTACGGTATTACCAAGCCAATTTTCACCAATTTCCCTTCTGAACCTATATTTATCAAGCTTAAATCCATTACCCATTATGAGTTCTGATTTGATCATGAATTTTTAAAACTATTAATATCAACCTTGTTAATCCCTTTAAACCATTTATACACCTCAATCGTATCCCCCCTGACTCTGCGCCTCTCTAGAGAATGTAGATTAAGTTTTTTAATCTGTCATATGGTAGATTTAGGCATTGCATAATTAATTTTTTTTCATTTTTTAGTCTTGCTTTGGTTATTTATAATTTTTAGTTTATCTTTGTTTACATTTGCAGATAGAGATTCGTTCTCCTGCATCCTCCTCCTCTTCTACCGCATAAGTTACTTGCTCACGGCCACCATGCATGTCCCAGTGTACTGTATGAGTGTTGCCCACTGCATAATAGAGTACAGTACAGTAATGTATGTTAATTTCTAGCTGTAAAGTGAATATGAATATCTTTTGTATACTCTTAAAAATAGATACAGGGCTTTCTGCTTTGCTATGTAGTAATAAAATATGTTTTTTACTTATCTTATATCTTTGGCATAGTGTGTCTATGTAAGGTTTGGAACGTACCTTTGCCCTTTATCATTGTTTCCTATGGAAAATGACTCGTTTTTTCACGCGATTTTCCATTAACCCGACACTTCTGAGAACCTATCTAGGCGTTATTCTGAGAACTAGGTAATCTACCATCTTGTAAGTAATATATATCTTAAAATGTACCATACATTTGAAAATAAAAACATCCATTTTATCTGGCAACACTGGCCACCATGCATGTCCCAGTGTATGCCTGTTGCCCACCGCTTAATAGAGTGCATTAATTTGTTTACTGTACAGTAAATCTGTATATCTTTTGTACTGTACACTACTTGCATGTTATTATAAATAACTACAGGTCTTCTGCTTTGTTATGTACTTGTAAAATATGTTTTACTTGTCTTATATCTTTGGTATAGTGTGTTTATGGACGGTTGTGGAACGAGCTATGCCCTTTATCATTGTTTCCTATGGGAAATGACTCGTTTTTTATGCGATTTTCCATTTACCTGTCATTTCTGAGAACCTATCTCCGTGTTACTCTGAGAACTAGGTATATATATATATATATATATATATATATATATATATATATATATATATATATATATATATATATATATATATATATATATATATATATATATATATATATATATATATATATATATATATATATATATATATATATATATATATATATATATATATATATATATATATATATATATATATATATATATATATAATATATATATATATATATATATATATATATATATATATATATATATATATATATATATATATATATATATATATATATATATATATATATATATATATATATATATATATATATATATATATATATATATATATATATATATATATATATATATATATATATATATATATATATATATATATATATATATATATATATATATATATATATATATATATATATATACACACAGGGGGGTCCTTTATTTACGACAGGGTTCCATTCCTGAAGAGTGTCATAACCCGATTTTCATTGGAAGTCGGAACACACCTAAATACGAACCTTGTTCCCCCACTCTTTGCTAAAAATAAACAATATAAAACAAAAACATAATCTAAATTTATAATGTAAGACATAAAGATAGTAAAATAACACTATGCAGTATTGCTAACCTTTACTCGAGTGGTAGACTTGCGCACTGGAAGGGGCGTTACAAGAGTGGGAGAGACAAGCTTATAAAGAGGAGGAAGCAAGCTGGAAAGGCAGATGCTGAGGAGACTGGGGCTGGTGAGTTTGGAGAGGCAATAGAACCTGCAACAAATGCCGGAGATACTAGGGCAGGCAAGTCTGTAGAGAGTGCAGAACCTGATGGTAGGGGCTCTACTTTTATGAAGAATTGGTCGAGGTGAGTGGAAGTATCCCCTCTTCATCTCATCCTATATGTCCTTGTAATGCCACAGGCAGTCCGTGACCCCTCTGGCAACCTTAGCGTACCTGGCAGTGTTGAGGTCCTGAGCCTCGAACTTTGCCAACCCTTCCTCTATTAGGGCATAAGTTTCTTTCACGTCCCTGCTTGTAAATCCCTTAGGCTCTGGGATTGGTATTTCTTCCTCCTCTTCAACCATCTTCTTCTCCAGTTGAAAGAGGTCCTCAGGAGGTAACTCCTCTCCATGAGATTCCAGCAGCTCTGTTACATCATCAGGCCCCCACCTCCAACTCAAGACAACATTATTTTTGGTGACAGCCTCAACTGTCTCCTCAAAGCCTTGGAAGCCATTCACAAACTGGGGGCACAGTTTCTTCTCCACCCCATTCAAGTTCGTCTGCTTCCTCCTAAGAATCAGCAGTATTCTTCACAACTTGAAGAATATTGTACGACTTCCAAAACTCCTTGAGAGTCAAGTTATTGTTCTTCTCAGTTGCCCAGAGAGCCATAGCAATCGTCTTTCGGAGGTAGTAGGCCATGAAAGATGCAATGACACTGACCCATTGGCTGTAACAGAGAAGTAGTATTAGGTGGAAGGTAAACCTCCTTGATATTAGGATGAAAGTAATCCAAATGGGGAGGGCGACCAGGGGCATTGTCCAGCACTAGCAACACCTTAAAGGGCAGACCCTTGAAATCACAGTACTGATCCACTTCTGACAAAAAATGGTTGCTGAACCAGTCCTCAAATATCTGAAAGGTTATCTAAGCCTTCTTGTTCGACTTCCAGATGACAGGCAGTTGACCCTTCCAAATACCCTTGAGTGCCCTTGGTTTTTTGCCAAGTAAGCCAAAGAGGGCTTCAAAAAGCATTAGCCCACAAAAGCAAAGTCAGTGTCTCCTTGCTGACTTTATGTCTTGGTGTTGTCTGCTCATTGGCAATGTGCGTACGACTAGGCATATGCTTCCAGAAGAAACCAGATTCATCCACGTTAAATATGTCTTCGGCACAGTAACCCCCCTCCCTAATTATTTCTGCTAACATGCTGGGAAATTCTTTTACTGCTTTCTCATCACCACTAGCAGCTTCACGTTGCATTCTTAGGTTATGCAAATTAGCACAACTCTTAAAACACATAAACCAACCCCTACTGGCCACATACTCTTCACTTTGACTCCTTTCCCCCTTTTCACGGTATCGAACAATCTTTTAGCTTTCTCCTGGATCAACATGAGGCTCACTGGGATACGCTGTTGATGCTGGTCATCCAGCCAAAGCACTAGTAACCTTTTTATTTCGATCACAAGGCCACTGCGCTGCTTAGTAATCACAGTGGACATCATAGGAGTAGAACCTTTCATATGTGTAAGGATGCGATCTTTATTCTTAATGATTTTTGCCATGCTCGAATGGGCTAACACTAATGAGCGGCCAGTGTTCCTGGCAGTCTTTTCCTTTTCTGAGCGTTTAATTATTTCTTTAACTTCCATCATGATGGCTTTCTCTTTCTTTTGATGCTCTGTCATCAGAAGAATCACCAATATTGTTGGGAGGACATTACAGCTCAATAACGAGCGAGCGTGAGTGAAACCAAAGAAAGAGCAGATGATCACGAAGATAATATGGGGTACGAGAATGAACTGAGTGACGCTTCTTCCTCTTCTCAGTCTAATGCCAAGTGACGATACATTCTTTTGCCACGCTCAACAAACTTTTTTGCATGAAAATTTTATTTACGGCTATGTATCTGGTAATTTTGTAAATACAATAAATTTAATTCCTTCAAATAACCAAATACTGTACATTAATAGATAAAGCCATTAACTTTATATATAGTATACAACAATGCTGCTAGCTGTTTATTTGTCCGCCACGCTCACAAATCGTTCAGTGCGCATGTTTGTATTTACCACATAAACCAAGTAGGTAGAAACAAAACATCGTAACTCAGTTACCATGTAAACCAAGGACCCTCTGTATTTATATATATGCTGATTGTTTAACATCCAAATAAACTAAAATATTTTGGAATGTTATTTGGACATTCATTGATGCATGCCTGTAATTCGGTTTCAGAATTAAATTCAATACAAGTCCATACTTTCTGTATGCATACAAAATTGTATTCATCTCTCTGTTCTCTTGCATGCCAATGGGCATATCTGGTTTGGCTTTGAGTGTAACCTAACAAGGTTTTACAGTAACTTGGAATTTATAGATTTATATCAGACAGACAAACTTACGCAGTGGATCCCTGACTTACCAGAAAAATATAGATTGTCTTTCATTTTGTTCACTTAGAACATTTATGTTTTATTGTTACAACAATTTGGTTCTAATTTTATTCTGTTTTTTCATCTGTGGCTGTCTGTAATGTATTTATTCAATATACTAATTCTGCATAGTGTATAGCAACGCAAATGTATTTCTTGATTAAAGCAAGGCAATATAGGACCATTCACCTATATAAGTCAAGGCCTTCTATATACAGAAGCTCCTCTACTTACGAACAACCGAGTTAGGAACTTTTACTGATACGAACAAAAATCTACCCATTATCTACCCATGTATTAATATATGTATTACTGTACTGTACTGTATTATTACTGTATTAAAATTCATTGATATTGTTTGCTTTATGTTTTATGCAGTAGGCAAGTATCTTTAGCCTCAGTGTTGTACAGTACTGCATATGTATGTCTTCTACAGTACATTTTTTTACCTTGACATAACTTACTAACAATTCTACTTATGAACGTACTTCTGGAACTTAACTTGTTCGTAAGTTGGGGACTGTCTGTTTAGTAATAACTAGGCTTATGTTGCTTTAACTTACATAGTTTTTTACTCTTTGTCAGATTTTATTTTAAATATTATTGGTTTTACTGTAAATTATCATCAAATAAAATGTGCATGAGGGTAAATCTAAAAATTTGCGGAAATTTTCCAAAAATTGTTTATTTAGCTGAAGTGAGAAAACTCAAAGCACTTATTTTTCAAAGGAGTTAACATCCTGCTCAATGGACTTCTCAAGAAGCTTTCCTCTCTCGAAACCACGCGTTTACAGCATTTTTAGCTTTATGTTTTCAGAGCGGGCTCCTTTTAGTGATTCTTTGAGCTTTGGAAAGAGGAAGAAGTATGATGGGGCGAGATCTGGACTGTAAGGCAGGAAGTAACACTTCCAGCGGAACTCTCAAATAACATCCTTTGCATCTCTCGAAGGATGTGCTGGTGCATTGTCATAGTGAAAGAGGATTTGACCGTGCAGTTTTCCTTGCCCTAATTAACCAATGCTCCCCTCAGTATCTTTAAAACTCCTGCATAGTAAGGTCTGCTAACAGTTCTTTTTTCCTTCAAGGAAGTCCACAAGTATCACTCCTTCTGAATTCCAGAACATGGTGGCCATCACTTTCTGAACTGACCTTTCAGATTTAAACTTGATTGGTCCAGATGATCCACGCAGAAGCAAAGCCATTGCTTGGGCTGCAGTTTAGTTACAGGATCATACTGGTAGATCCAAGTCTCTTTGCCCTTAACAATTTGACTCATAAGCTGCTTTTCATCAGCCTCAAACTTACTTGGAATTGCCATTGAAAGATCAGTTCGAAGAATCAGTTGGTTTGGGCACAACGCTTTTGGGACCCATCGGGCAGAAAGCTTGCTGAGTTCCAGATCTTCATGCAAAACTGAATTACTGAGCCATATGAAATATCCAGGGCCAAAGCTATTTGATAAACTGTTATTCCTCTATCTTCTTTAGTAAGATTTATAACAGCATAATACATTTCATAATTTGTTTATGTTCTTGGTCTCCTGGTCCAAGGATCATCTTCCAGGTCTTTCCTGCCTTCACGGAATCGCTGAATCCACTTGTATACAGCTGTTTTCATTGGAACATCATAGCCATAAACTCTCTGCAGAGCCTCAATAATCTGCATCTCCTTTCATTAGAGTTTCATCAGAAATTTAATGTTTGCTCCTATCGAAAAACTGCTAATTTCCATGGTTCACGAAAGCTAGTTTTTTAAGAAAGTCCTCACTCTGCAACAGTCCCTGCATAACTGATTGCAAGTAATTGACAGCGAGCTAAGGTCCAAGTGACGTATGCTAACATGTTTTGTCTTGTTCTTACCTGCTCACATTCATGCAGTGGCAGTATTCCGTGAACTTTATGATTTCCCCTCGTATAATTGCTATATTTATTAGAAAAGACTTTGAGAATATTCAGATATTGAGCTATGCTTATTGTTTTATTGACATTATGGCGTTGCTTATGCGTGTTTATAGGGGATCTAAGTGGCTATTAAACGGTATAGAGGGGGTATTTAACATAAATATATATGGTTTTTATTTATATTAGCATCAAATAAAATGTTTATGCATGCTTTGTAATGTATTTATTAAAAGGACATTGAAAATGTTGAGTTATGGAATGACGATTATTGTATTATCAGCATTCTATGGTTGCTTATATTCTACAGGTTCTGAGGACGTCTAGGTTAGTTGAAACTTTTGGAATGAATTAACGACTTAAGGCGAGTCATTTCTGTATTTATATTACTTTTCCAGGATTACAGTATGGAAGGTATGGACAACAAGCTTTTGACATTTTTACAGCATTTACGGGAATTCGGTTTAGTGTACTTGCGTAAACGAAGTTCTGGCAGATTTTATCCCACAAGATTGGCTCTTAATATTACAGCTGGAGAAAACAAGGTATAGCTTGGGTTGCTTTTCATTCTATGGACTGTATTTCATGATAATATATTGTCTTCCCTTTAGAATCTAAGTACAGTATATTGAGTCACTTTAAAAATTTTGGTTTGATACCTTTAAATTTTTCTATATTTTCAGAGTTCTAATTTTCTCATATTTGGGGCCATTATTACTTAGATACTTAAGATGATAGTGCTTTTATATAATACAGGCAGTATCAAACACGAGTTTTGGCAAAGCGTACATTTATTAGCTAGAGTAGTTGCTAATAAATCAAAAATTGATATTGAACAAATACTTTTGTCATATCAGTAAATGTTACTTAAGAAGGAGATATTTGAGGCAGACTTTCCTGTTGTTACTATTCTCTGCAAAGCAATTTATCCCTCACTCAAGTAAAATGTTTTTATGGGGTAATCTGAGTTTTTTATTTTCCAGAGATATTGACTGTGTTCAACATTCATTTATGGGCAGGTACACTGTAGCAAACTGTTTGCTGCTGCAGCATGTTTAGCTCCTTTTCTAAACATTATAGAAATGGCGCTTATAATGACATTCTAATGTCAATTTCAAATATCATTAAAAACAGTGTTACTGAAACAGGGGACAGCATAGTTTTTTAGTTTGTAGAAAATGGCATTAAGAGGCCTTTGCTCGAATATCCTAAAATTTTTAGGAAACATTGAAAAAGAGATAAGGGAATGAGAGGGAGGTTTGGCAATCACTGCATTTGTTTTTTTATTTTTTAAGAAAAAAAATCTGAAAAATCTGCTACAGTTGGCCTCCAATGCTGATTTCAGTGGGAGATAGCATTTTTCTTATAATTAAAGACTCGATGGTCTTTCTGTGTAGTAATGGGGAATATCACCTGCTATGATAGGTGTTTTGAGTTCTGTAGGTTGCATATTCATTAATAAAGGGTGAGGCAGAGAGGACGAACGTTTTTGATATGGCTATTACTCGGCCCCAGAGGGAGGGACATATATCCGACAGGTCCTATTCGGTCTGTGGTGTATTAAAATTTTTTTTCTTTTGGTCATTGGGCAACAGTTAAGACCAGGGGACTATGCTCAGCGGCTTAACTTTGCACGTCAGATGGAAGCAATTTTTGAGGCAAATGACAACCTCAATTTGTTAATGAGTCTTGAAGCTCATTTTCATCTTAATGGCATGGTGAATCAACAGACCTGTCGTTACTGGGCTCTTGAAAATCCGAGAGAACTGCACGAAAGACCACTGCACAGCCCAAAAGTGATGGTTTGGTTTGCTGCTTGAAAAGCTGGCGTCATTGGTCCTTACTTTTTTGAAGACCATAATGGAAATTCTGTTAGTGTGAACTCTGAGTGTTACATCGAGATGATAAACACTTCTTTGTGCCTGAATTACGATGAAAACGTATTCAATCCGACATGGTGGTTTCAGCAGGATGGGGCGACGGCCCATACAGCCAGAGCATCATGGACATTCTTCGCCTTCTCTTCGGTGACACACTCATTTCCATGTTTGCTGACACTCATTGGCCCCTCAGTCCCCTGATTTGTCCATGTGTGATTATTTATTAAGGGGAAACCTCAAGGCATGTGTGTATGAGCATAAGCCCATACACTGGATAATTTGAAGGAAGCTATTCGCGTGGAAGGCACCCAAATCGACACAGCAGTGCTGGAATGAGTGGAGGCCAACATCCAAGAACGCTTTTAGAAGTGCATCAATGAAAACGGAGACCGCATGAGGAATGTTGTTTTCCACACTTGATTTTGTCAAATTCTACTTCAATACGAACACATTCATGTCAATAAAATTTTTTTGAAGGTAAAATTAATGATTTTGTGAATTTTTCAAAAACGTCAGTCCTCTTTGCTTCACCCTGTACTTTACAGCATGTAGTATAATACGTATCTTTATCCCCTTTGATTATTTCATATACAGTCAGTCGTCGACTTATGATTGATCAACTTAAGACCAACCTTGATGGGCTAATTAACGAACTGAATGCGTGGCCACTTGCTTATGCATGGCAAAAGGTGAAGGGATGGTTGAAAAGCTTGTGAAATGCTTACAGCACTTACTTTGAAAGCATTATCAGAGGTAGTTCAACCTCTTTCCCACTACCTCTCCCTTGACTTTGCTCTCTGCTTGAGGAAGACTGAGGTTATGTTTTTCTATTTTTTGCTGTCATGCTGGGGTTTGTCTAAATTGCTTTTATCTTTTTCTCTTCTGTTATAATAATAATAATAATAATAATAATAATAATAATAATAATAATAATAATAATAATAAAAATAATACTATTGTTAAAAAAAAAAAAAAAAAAAAAATATATATATATATATATATATATATATATATATATATATATATATATATATATATATATATATATATATATATATATATATATATATATATATATATACACACACACAGTGATCCCCCGCTGTATCGCGTTTCTTGGTTTGCATTTTCACTGTATTGTGTTTTTTTTTTCTGGCAAATTATTATTGTAAAATACCTATGTACATGAGTATGTCATGTAATTACCACTTCATTCACCGTAATCTTATCTATCGCTTTCATATAAATTTACGTTGCATGCTGTTATTTATGAAGTAAAGGGTGGTTTGTTAACAGTACAGGGAGGGTTTATACAGTGTAAACGTAAAAATAAATTAAAATATCTATGTACATATAAGCTCATCCTACTTCGCGGTTTTCCTGTCTCGCGCCGGGTCCCGGAACCGAACTACCCCGATAATGGGGGGATTACTGTATATATATATATATATATATATATATATATATATATATATATATATATATATATATATATATATATATATATATATATATATATATATATATATATATATATATATATATATATATATATATATATATATATATATATATATATATATAATAATAATAATAATAATAATAATAATAATAAAAATTATAATACTATTGTAAAATATATATATATATATATATATATATATATATATATATATATATATATATATATATATATATATATATACACAGGGAGGCCTCATATAACGTCGTTTCGATTTTATAACAGAGGCTGCTGCTAGAAAAAAAAATTTCATCCACTTATTTTTCATTTTTATATATTCATATATTTGTTTTTGTCTTGTTTCCCTTACCCTTCCTTCCTGGTGAATTTCTAGGTGTTAAAAGTTGGACCAGTTGAAGTAGCCAAAGGTCATTTCACAGATGATGATAACGAGATGTGTACATGTTTAAATGAATATTTCTTATCTGTATTTACCAGTGAAAACTTGAAATATATTTCAGAGGTAGAATACATATGCACAGACTGCCCTGACAATATACTTAGTGCAATGAATATTACGAGGGAGGATGAAGTAAAAGAAATAGAAAAATTAAAGACTCATAAATCTCTGGGACCTGATGAAATTTATGCTAGAGTATTAAAGAAGTGCAAGGCAGAGCTTAGTTGTCCACTAAATGCACTATTCTATAATTTATTAAAATTAGGATTAGTACCCAAGGAGTGGAAATTGGCAGAAGTAGTACCAATATTTAAAAAAGGAGAATGGGTTAAAAAGAAACTGTAGACCAGTATTTTTTCTTTTTAAATTCGATATAATTTTCAGTATAATCAACTGTATTTAAAAAAATAGATAAATAAAGCCATTACTTTGATAAAAAATGAGATGCAGTACTAGTGCAATATTTTTTTGTGTTTATAAGTGTGTTTTTTATAGTATAGTTTAATTTTTATAGATTATGTATTGAGTGTTTTTTTGCCTTTCCAGACTCACCTGCCTCGTCAGCAGCTGACATAGCAAGCTTTCTCCTGATAAACAAATCTCTCCCTCCCTATGTAAGCAAACCACATGAGTACAGTATACTGTACAGGTACTATTTACAGTTTTGTACTATACAGTAACACAGTACAGGTATTGTAGTGTAAGATAGTACAGATATTTTTATGTATGTGTTATTTTATTATACTGTACAGTACATGTATGCTGTACAGTACCTGTGTATTATGTTAATTTTAAAGTCCAGGAATAGTATTAAGATTAGTTTTAGTAATTTTTTAAGAACCTGTAGAAACATAGAGTCCCCCGTTGAATTTATTTATTTTTTTTAAAGGGGACCCAGGTTCGAATCTAAGTGAGTTCCAACTTACGTCGATTTTCGACTTAATTCACCTGTCAGGAACGGAACCCTGATGTTATATGAGGACTCCATATATATATATATATATATATATATATATATATATATATATATATATATATATATATATATATATATATATATATATATATATATTTTTATATATACAGTGCTCCCTCGTTTATCGCGGGGGTTCGGTTCCGGGACTCGCCGCAATAGGTGAAAATCTGCGAAGTAGGAGCACCAAATTTATTATAGGTATTTTACATTTATTTTTACCTTTTCTGTATAAACCCTCCCTGCACTGTTAACAAACCACCCTTTACTTTATTAATAACAGCGCGCAAATTTTCCCATGTACAGTACAATATACGTTTTCTTTGTAACGAATTGTATACGTTTTCTTTTTCTCTCAGCTAACTTTGTTTACGTTAAGATTTTATGCAGCATGGTCGATATGAAAAGAAGATAGAATAATATTTAGAACCAAGGAATACTAATAATACAATAATCTTGAAAATTTGATAAACCCCAAATAGGGTGAGTAAATAAATATTTTATGATTAAGATATTGTGCCTGAATAGTGATAAGCATCAGCTGATACGGAAGCAGCAAAACGTTTAGGTTAGAGGTCCGTTCTCCCGCATCCTCCTCCTCCCCTACTGCTTAATGCAATTGAATATTATGAAGAGAATTGAAAAAAAAGCATTAAGAACAAACAGGAAACAAACTTGCAGTATAATTTCGTCAGGGAAATAGCGTGCGAGGGTGTATCAGCTGATACGGAAGTGCCAAAACGTTTGCAGATAGAGGTTCGTTCACCCGCATCCTCCTCCTCTTCTACCGCTTAATGCGATCGAATATTATGAAGAGAATTGAAAAAAAGCATTAAGAACAAACAGCAAGCAAACTTTCGATATAATATCGTCAGAGAAATAGCGTGGGAGGGTGTATCAGCTGACACGGAAGCGCGAAAACGTTTGCAGATAGAGGTTCGTTCTCACGCATCCTCCTCCTCTTCTACCGCTTAATGCGATCGAATATTGTGAAGAGAATTGAAAAAAAGCAGTAAGAACAAACAGCAAACAAACTTTCAATATAATATCGTCAGGGAAATAGCGTGTAGAGAATATATATACAGTGTTCCCCCAGTTATTCGCGTTTCTTGGTTCACTTTCTCACTGTATCGCGTTTTTTTTTTTGGATAAATTATTATTTTATGTGTATATGCAAAAATATTAAAATATTAAAAAAAAAAATTCTTAGTATTTTAATTTTTTTTTATTGAAAAAAACATATTTCTTTATCTAACTGATAAAAGAAATTTATTTCCCAGCTACGAATAGTAAAACAGTAAAAAATAGTAAAAAACATAAATTTAGATAGATAGATAGATAGATACGTTTATTGACCACCTCTTTTGAAAAGTACAGTATAATCTTTACAAAAGGAATATTTGGTCCAAATTACAATGAATAAATGCAATAGATTTTGTACAATCATCAAATAAGTAAATGAATTTAAATTAGTATACATTGTACTAATAACTGAATGATATACGTACGTACAGTATAACTCACAGTATTGCATCATGTGAAAGTGTTCGATAGCGTACAATGTATTGGGGTCGCAGCTACGTGAGCTAGCATATATATTTATATTTCCAGTAGTTTCATGATTTTATTGATAAAAAAAACGTATTTATTAGCCTAAGAATAATAAAACAGTAAAAAAATAGTAAAAAACATAAATACTAACAGTATTGCAACATGTAAAATACGATACCGCTATCAGCGTTTCGGACAAAGACTTGTTCAGTCAAACTCACGTGTGCGCCGTTCACGTTGTGCTTATTAAGCGTTTTGCTTGTGTTCGATAGCGTACAATGTATTGGGGTCGCAACTACGTGAGCTAGCATATATATTTATATTTCCAGTAGTTTCATGATTTTATTGATAAAAAAGACTTATTTCTTAGCCTAAGAATAATAAAACAGTAAAAAATAGTAAAAAACATAAATACTAACAGTATTGCAACATGTAAAATACGATACCGCTATCAGCGTTTCGGACAAAGGCTTCCACCATCTTCCATTGTCTCTCCTCACCATCTTCCATTGTCTCTCCTCACTTGTGTGCGCCATTCATGTTGTGCTTATTATTATTAATATGTTTTGCGTGTGATTTTTTTACTCGCATATTTTAACCTTTGCAATGCCTCCCAAGCATCCTTCATCTTCTAAGGCTTCTTGTAGTGAGCCTAAACGGCAAAGGAAAATGTTAACCATTGTAGATAAAGTGAAACTCTTAGATATGTTGAAAGAAGGTAAAAAGTTTGTGGATGTCGGCTGCTATTTTACGTAAACGTTAAAATTATTGTAAAATACTGTATCTATGTATGTCAGGTCATCATCACCTCATTCACGGTAAGTTTTCCTATCACTTTCATAAAAAATTACTTTGCTTGCTGTTATTTATAATGTAAAGGGTGTTTTTTTAACAGTACAGGGAGGGTTTATACAGTGTAAACGTAAAAATACATTAAAATATCTATGTATATATAGGCTGATCCTACTCCGCTGTCTTCCTGCTTCGCGCCAGGTCCCGGAACCGAACTACCGCGATAAGGGGGTGAACACTGTACAGGTATTTCATTTAAGATTCCCATGTACAGTACGATATACGTTTTCTTTATAACAAATTGTATAGTTTTCTCTTTCTCTCAGCTGACTTTGTTTACATTAAGATTTTGTGCAGCATGGTCGATATGTAAAGAAGATAGAATAATGTTTAGAACCAAGGAATATTAATAATACTATAATCTTGAAAATTAGATAAACTCCAAATAGGGTGAGTAAATAAATATTTTATGAGTAAGATATTGTGCCTGAATAGTGATAAGCACCAGCTGATATGGAAGTGGCAAAACGTTTAGGTTAGAGGTTCGTTCTCCCGCATCCTCCTCTTCTTCTACCGCTTAATGCAATCGAATATTATGAAAAGAATTGAAAAAATGCATTAAGAACAAACAGCAAACAAACTTTTATTATAATATCGTTAGGGAAATAGCGTGCGAGGGTGTATCAGCTGATACGGAGGCGGCAAAACGTTTGCATCCTCGTGCCGCCCGTTGTGATACTACAGCTGAAGGTTTTTTCTTTTTAAGATTATTGTGACACCAGGATGGGCCAAAAAATGATAAAATAAAGCACACTTTATCAGGTTGTAAAGAGAAACAGAGATGGAGAGTGTAATGACTTGTCAGATGTGAAGGGATTATAAAAGATGTGTAATGAATATCCAGCTCTCTGCTGGGTTTTAATATACCTCTGCATTACTTTCATGATGTCTATTCCAATAATTCTGCTTAGACCTTATTATTATTATTATTATTATTATTATTATTATTATTATTATTATTATTATTATTATTATTATTATCATTGGCAACAATAATTTTCCTTTGATGATGATTGTGGAGATTATTATCATCATCATCATTATTATTATTATTATTAAGGGCTCATCATTGTTTATACATCTGTTGGTTTATTTACTTTTAATAACTGTGTAAAGTGCCCCTCCTTAGTTGGTTGGGACAAAGAGAGTGTGGGGGGTTGGCTAGGATAGAATGTTGGAGAGAAAGAGAGAGAGAGAGAGAGAGAGAGAGAGAGAGAGAGAGAGAGAGAGAGAGAGAGAGATAGAGAGAGAGAGAGAGAGAGAGAGAGAGAGAGAGAATCTTTAAGTAACTCTTGTTCATTCAACCAAAACTACATTATTTATAGTAAAAATAATGGTTTAATTACGAATTCGTAATAATAATAATAATAATAATAATAATAATAATAATAATCATAATAATAATAATAATCTCCCCAATCATCATCAAAGGAAAATAATTGTTGCCAATAATAATAATAATAATAATAATAATAATAATAATAATAATAATAATAATAATAAAATCTAAGGAGAAGTTTTAGAATAGACATCATGAAGGTAATGCAGAGGTATAGTAAACCCAGCAGAGAGCTGGATATTCATTACACATCTTTTATAATCCCTTCACATCTGACAGGTCATTGCACTCTCCATCTCTGTTTCTCTTTACAGCCTGATAAAGGCCGTTTTATTTAATAATTTTTGGCCTGTCCTGGTGTCATAATCATCTTTATTTTTTATTTTTTTTTTTTTTTAAGACTTATCCTACTTCGCGATTTTCCTGGTTCGCGCCGGGTTCCGGAACCGAACTACCGCGATAAGGGAGGGAACACTGTATATATATGCAGTATATTTAAATTTCCACTAGTTTCATGATTTTATTGATAAAAAAAACGTGTTTATTAGCCTAAGAATAATAAAACAGTAAAAAATTATAAAAAACATAAATACTAATAGTATTGCAACTTGTAAAATACGATACCGCTATCAACGTTTTGGACAAAGACTCGTTCAGTCTAACTCACGTTTTGCTTGTGTTCGATAGCGTACAATGTATTGGGGTTGAAGCTACGTGAGCTAGCATATATATTTATATTTCCAGTAGTTTCATGATTTTATTGATAAAAAAAAACGTATTTCTTAGCCTAAGAATAATATAACAGTAAAAAATAGTAAAAAACATAAATACTAACAGTATTGCAACATGTAAAATACGATACCGCTATCAGCGTTTCGGACAAAGGCTTCCACCATCTTCCATTGTCTCGCCTCACTCGTGTGCGCCATTCATGTTGTGCTTATTATTATTAATATGTTTTGCTTGTGATTTTTTTACTCGCATATTTTAACCTTTGCAATGCCTCCCAAGCATCCTTCATCTTCCAAGGCTTCTTGTAGTGAGCCTAAGCGGCAAAGGAAAATGTTAACCATTGTAGATAAAGTGAAACTCTTAGATATGTTGAAAGAAGGAAAAAAGTTTGTGGATGTCGGCCGCTATTTTACGTAAACGTAAAAATCATTGTAAAATATGGAACCTATTAATGTCAAGTCATCATCACCTCATTCATGGTAAGTTTCCCTATCACTTTCATAAAAAAATTACTTTGCTTGCTGTTATTTATAATGTAAAGGGTGTTTTTTTAACAGTACAGGGAGGGTTTATACAGTGTAAACGTAAAAATGCATTAAAATATCTATGTACATATAGGCTGATCTCTACTCCGCGGATTTCCGGGTTCGCGCCAGGTCCCGGAACCGAACTACCACGATAAGTGAGGCAACACTGTATATATATATATATATATATATATATATATATATATATATATATATATATATATATATATATATATATATATATATATATATATATATATATATATATATATATATACTGTATATAATGTATATATATGAAGAATATGTTTTTAATAATTATTTTTATATTTAGGATCTCATTGATGCACCGAAGCATGGAAATTTGATTATCGAGACAAACTACAGAGTATACGCACATACTACTTCTGAGCTTCAAATAGCTCTTTTAAACATTTTTACAGAAATCGAAGGGAGGTGAGTTTTGCATATGTATTTTTATATATTCTATATTGTATACAGTGGCCTTATTCCCTCTTGTGAGAGGGTGGCCAAGCCAAAAAATATGCATTCTTGACAAGTCAATATACATCTTTGAAAGTTAATTTACGTTACTTTTAAATTGTGAAAAATATGACTCTATGAAGAGGATATTTATTCAAATTGTTATACTTGAACTATGATAGATTATATAAAAATATTTAGTATCGATAAACATTTCAGTTTCTCAAAAATATTCATTTCTTTAGTTATGGCTTATGTGACCTAAGAATGCCATGAAGCGTCTGAGCTCTCGCCTCTGCATAATTTATATTTGTTTCCAAAGCCACTTATAAAGCACCTACATTGCAATATACAGTATATAAAACCGCATATAAAGGTATCCATCTTGGATAGAAAATTACATTTATTCTTATAATGACATTTGAGGTGAAGTTGTTGGATACTAATTTTAAATCCCTCTTGAGCCAGTAGGGTGACCCAACAGAGCAAAACAAAGGGATGCACCAGGACTTCATCATACCTTACTCATTCTGTCATCTGTCAAATGTATTGTATCAAAAAAGTAATTGAAGGGCCGAAGGGATTGCTAGCATTTTGTTACCTCATCCCTTTTCGTTTTCTCATGTGACATGCAGAATATATGTACAGATTCTTCTCTCCCACCATTAGGGATAAAAGAGACTGATACATATTTTTATTTTTTCCCATAATAAAAATTAAGTTTGAAGATGTCATTTGCATCATCATATTTTCTTAATCCTCAATAGATATTTGTGAATGTCAATCCCTGTTCTAACTCTAATGTTATAAATATTTTCTCTATCATAAAAATCCACTTCAATACAAAACCACAAAAAAGCTGAGAACTTTAGGCTCTACCCTGCAGATTGACTTATAGCAGACAGTCAGGGACAGCATATAAGCCATTCACTCTTAGATAAGTAGGATGTTAAGGTTGTGTACTCAGCTTTTATCATCCAGCTACTCGCTAAAAAACTTAATATTCACTTTTAGATTTCCTGATATGATAGTTGCCAGCATTACTCGAACAAGTGTGCGATCAGCTTTTCAGAAAGGAATTTCAGCTGAACAGATTATAAGTTTTTTAAGGCAACATTGCCATCCACAAATGTATAAGCAGCAAACTGTTATTCCAATAACTGTTGCAGACCAGGTAAGATTATGTCACTTTAACAGTACCAAGGTAGTATTGCACCTGATGGTGAAATTATTCCCTTATAGGAATGCACTATAGATATATATATTCCATTTAATAAAACTTCACTTGGTATTGGGGATGCTGTTATGACATATAAATAGTTATGTCAATCGAATATAGTTATTCAGCTTATTAATTGTTTTGGTAAATGAGCATATTGTAAATAATATGGCATGGTAGTCATGAAGGAAAAATGTTTCTTAGTGATATGATAAAGATTATGTATATTTGTTTTGCCAAGTGAAGATGTAGTAATATGCTTTTTGCAAGAAATACTTTTGCTTCTTAGTCAAGGTGAAATAATTGGCTCAGTATCTTGCTTTTGATTTTTTTTTTTCAGATAAGACTTTGGGAACTCGAGAGAGAACGTCTTGAAATAACAGAAGGAGTTTTATACAAAGACTTTATGTCCGTTCATGATTTTTCTTTGCTTTCCAATTTTGCTTCAAGCAAGGGGGTCTTAATCTATTCTGATGAAAAGCAGAGAACTATGGTCGTGACAAAGAAGGGTCATCCATCAATAAAGCAGTTTTGGAAAGAACAATCAAAATAATTTTACATTTTTGTTTCTTATTTTTATAATAAATAAAGAACCTTATAAGTTTATCATTTATGTTTAACCTCATGGCTTTCATTTCTTATATGTGGAAGTACTTTAGTTACTAATTATATATTTTTTTTTTACATAACATTACTATACAAATTTTGATGCAGTATTATTAAATTTTGTGAGGAAATTTTGAATGAGAGTGAATGAAGTTTCTTGCAGTGTTACATGTTTGTTTTATTTTTAACCAGTTAGTAAGATTGTTGATGATGTAACTCGACAAGAATATTGAGCAGTTGTATAGGATGACCTACTTGATTGAACTCTTAAGCATGTATATTTTTTTTTTAATGAAGTGCTAAGTTTGTATCAAATTTTCATCACCTATATCATGTAGGTATTGTTAGAGTGAGGATGCAAGTTCAGAAAATTTATGTGCATATTATATATGGAATTGGACTATTTTACAGTTAACTACAAATGTGGAAGCAATGCACATCATAAATTACCAAACTGTTCCAAATCTATATTGCACTATATATGCGTATTGAAACATAAACATGTAGTAAATATGATTACATGAGATAGTAATATTTTCTCCATATTGGAACAAAACAAAAATGTATTCTAAATTATTTTTTTAATAGTAAACTTTCCACATAGCATCTGTTGTTCCAGTTAAAGGAATGAGTATAGCAATGTAATTGTTCTAGAATGCACTTCCTGCCCTCCTTTTTTATTACATGTTCTGAGGAAGTGACACAAATTAAATATGCAATAATTAGATGTGAAAAACTTTACAACTGCATTAATTTGCAAAATTAGTCTTAAGCCTTAACGTACATATATTTTTATTTCTCACCATATTGGACATAATAATGACAACAGTTTTTACATCCCTGCAAGTGAGAAATATGTTTTTCTAACATAATGGTCTTTTCCCAAATTGTTATTGTGCAGTTTAGAGCTTGGTAATAAGAAATATACTTGTTATTACATAGCAATGTTTTAGTCAAATACTTTGGAGGAAAATGTGATCATGATATGTTGTCACTGTTCCCAGAGCTACCTGGCCATACAACCTCAAGTCCCTAAAGAAGGCTACTACCAAGCTGAGGCTTTCTAGCAGAGCTCACAATTGTATTTAATGTTGGTGGCACATATGGTTATGTGTGGTGCGGTCTTCCAAAATATGTTGACTGGGTTGCTCTCAAAGTCTCCAGAAAGTCATTTCTCAGTGTAGAAAAAATTGTGTTGTTGTGTAGAGAAATGAGACAATTGCCTAGATGACCAAATCTCTCTCCAGGTATTCGTGCCCTTTGGGGGGCATGGGTTAATTGTGGCAGTTCGGCTTCTTGCTGCTGCTCATTTAAGATACTCTTGAGGATGAAACTACCCTGAAGACTCTGTCATTTTAAGTCTTGTGACCTTGATATTATTATGATTGGCTATTAACTATGTTACTTTACTGTCTGGAAGTCTTTCACAGCATATAAAATAAGTTTCTCAAATTAAAGCAGATGAAGCCTGTTTTGTGATTTACCATTGCCCAAAATCTTTTTAGTACATTTTCTTATTTTGTGGAAGGATAAATGAATATATTCTTGCAAGTTTTAGATGTTTACAATATGCAAGGAGGACATATGCTTAAAATAAAGTAAATTTAGATGCCAACATATGACCTTTCCTATGATTTTTTATCTATGCAAGGCATGATGTAAAAGTGAAGAGCTTCATTTTATGTCTTTAAAGTTTTTGAGAGGTTTTGAATTGAAGTATAGAATTTTTGGATATGGTACTCGGCAGACTTTTTGTCTTGGGTTCAAACTCTTTTTTTTCCTGATGAGTTCTTTGAGGACTGTTATTATTTTGTGTACCAACCTAAGTCTCCTGTAGAAATTGGATAGTACTATTGTATGTATTTAGATAGAAGGATATAAAGATCGATGAATGATTATCATCTGTATTTATATAGCTGCATGACTGGAGTGAGGAAAGATATATAGACAACAGCTAAAAAGATGGATACCCAGCAGATAATCAGCTAGCTAGACAGATATGTAGCTTGTTAAGGCTTCCTGTTCCATATGTCATTATGTGGGCTTAATCTATAATGAAAAAGAGAAGCTAACAGTTCTCTACTAAGATTATTCACAAAGCTAAGTAGTTAGTATCACTGATATTTTCAAATCAAACTGGAACTCAGGTTTATAATTATGAGTCTTAGAAAGAAGTATGCAAATAAAAGATAAAATATTGACATTTATTACCTTCATACACATGGAGTATAAAAAGAAAATTATACTCAAATATATTTGTTAATAAAAATATATAAAAAAATGCCTAAAATTATCTAAAGTTACATATGCACCGTGTAACCTTATCTACATATTGTTAAGGACCTAATTCACGAAGCACAAGTTATCAATATCTAACCATATATCAGATATTCGTGTATTGATACACCACTAAGCAACCTAAAATTAAGTAAAAACTACAACCTCACATAATTCAGAAAATTCTGAAGTTTTGTCGACTGCTTACGAAATCTGAGTAAACTAATACTAACTTTACTCGCATAAGTAACTTTATACCATTATAAGCTTTTCTTTATACAAATATATGTCGTTATATATCATGACTGCACAATCTATATGAAAAGTGTGTAAATTAAAATGCATTTCAGAACTGGAGATCGCATCAACCATTGGTATAATAATTCTTATTACTTATATAGTAACACTGCCCTCTTACGTCATCTATTAAGAACATCATAAACTGTAAATATTATTAGTTTAAAAAAAAAAGTAATCGTCCACGCCAACTATTGAGGAAAACTGGATTCGTTAGATAAGTTTTAAATTCCACCAATAGATGGCGCGGGCATTAACTTCAGCGTCTCCAGCCAATAATTATTTAAATTAACAAAAATATAAACTTGCGGATTTGAAACCCACCGATGGATAGCGACGGCATTAATCTATTATGCGCAAATATCTTTAAATTATGCGTCATAAAACTAATGTAGCAATTATTATCTAAAGACAATATGATTCTCAGTCATATCGTTCCATATAAGAGAGAAGCTAGGCGTTTAGAAATAATAATAATAATAATAATAATAATAATAATAATAATAATAATAATAATAATAATAATAATATTAATTATAGTCATAATAATAAATAATGGTTATATATATATATATATATATATATATATATATATATATATATATATATATATATATATATATATATATATATATATATATATATATATATATATATATATATATATATATATATATATATATATATAATATTATATATATATATATATATATATGCAGAAGTGCAGAGTGGTTTTAGGAGAAGTAGAGGTTGTATAGATCAGATTTTTCTAGTTAGGCAGTTATGTGAGAAATATTTAGCAAAGGGTAAGGATGTGTATTTGCATTTTTGGATCTGGAGAAAGCGTATGATAGAGTTGATAAAAAGGCAATGTGGAATATTTTGAGATTATATGGAATTAATGGTAAATTGTTGCATGCAGTGAAGAGTTTGCATGAGGGCAGTAGAGCTTGTGTTAGGGTAGGGAATGACGTGGGTGAGTGGTTTCCAGTGAGTGTGGGACTGAGACAGGGATGTGTCATGTTACCATGGCTGTTCAGTTTGTATATTGATGGAGTCGTAAGAGAGGTGAATGAGCGAGTGCATGGTCGAGGTTTGAGAATGGTAGATGGGGATGATAACGAGTGGGAGCTAAATCAGTTGCTGTTTGCAGATGATACTGTGGTGGTGGCAGAATCAAAGGAGAAGCTGTGTCAGTTAGTGTCAGAATTTGGAATGGTGTGTGAGAGAGGGAAGTTGTGAGTGAATGTGGGAAAAGTAAGGTATGAGGTGTACTAGAAATGAGGATGGTGCTGGATTGAATGTTATGTTGAATAGAGAGACACTTGAGGAAGTTGATCAGTTTAAGTATTTAGGCTCGGTCATAGCTGCAAATGGTGGAAGTGGAAGCAGATGTGTGTCACAGAGTGAATGAAGGATGTAAAGTGTTTGGTGCGTTGAAAGCAGTGATGTAGAATAGAGGGTTGGAAATGAATGTTAAGAAAGTTTTGTATGAGAAAGTGGTTGTGCCAACTGTGATTTATGGATCATAGTTATGGTGTATGAAAGTAAGTGAGAGACGGAAACTAAATGTGTTTGAGATGAATGCCTGAGGAGTATGACTGGTGTAACTCGGTCGGATAGGGTTAGGAATGAAGTGGTGAGAGCATGAACGGGTGTGAGGAGAGAAATTGCAACCAGAGTAGATATGAATGTTTTGAGCTGGTTTGGCCATGTGGAAAGGATGGATGATGAAAGACTGCTGAAAAAGGTGATGAATGCGAGAGTTAATGGGTTAAATGCTAGAGGGAGGCCTAGGTTTGGATGGATGGATGGAGTAAGGAGAGCCCTGAATGATAGTAGGATGGATGTGAGGGAAGCAAGCGAGCGTGCTAGGAATAGAAATGAGTGGCGAGCGATTGTGACACAGCTCTGATGGGCATCTGCTATTACCACGGGGCTGCATCTTACAGAGGTAGCCCTGTGGTAGGGGCAGTAGGGGAGCTGGCAGTTGTGAAGCGGCACAGGTTGTGGAAGAGCCGGGAGGATGGGCTGTGGCACTCCAGCAGTGCCATCTGAACGGTCACTAGCTCCTTCAAGATTGCCCATAGAGTAAAGTAATCCCCTTATTGTTTTCTCTTTTTGATGTCGCCTACCCCACAATTAAAGGGGGAAACAGCCAAGGTAGATAGAATAAATATATATATATATATATATATATATATATATATATATATATATATATATATATATATATATATATATATATATATATATATATATATATATATATATATATATATATATATATATATATATATATATATATATATATATATATATATATATATATATATATATATATATATATACATATATCTTTTCAAAAGTACCGTAGTCTTGTAGGCTATAACTTCTCTGCAAGGTCTTCATAAGTTATAACTTCGAAGATTAAGACAAACCTTGCACACGGGAATACTATTTATGAAAAGATATTCCCGCTTTTATAGCCATAATCACAGATATCAGGAAATCTCCTCTCTTGCCTTGATTGCCTGGGGACATTGATAATGCAGATAAAGTTTTGGATGGGAAACTTTTATAATGTATCTTTCTACTTTTTTAATACTGTTATTTATCATCACATTTCAAAGCAGCATTTAGAAGTACTTTTTCGTTGTTCTAAAAATTGCATTAATGACAATTCTTCTTAAAGCGAATCAATGATATTGAAAAATTCCAGCATATTCTCTCGCACAACACTTTTACCAACAACATGCGCAGTTCGAGATGTGGTTTTATGTACATGAAAAAAGTACTGTGACCTTATCAGAGCTTTGCTCTCTCTCTCTCTCTCTCTCTCTCTCTCTCTCTCTCTCTCTCTCTCTCTCTCTCTCTCTCTCTCTCTCTCTCTCTCTCTCTCTCTCTCTCTCTCTCTCTCTCTTCTCAGGCTCAGTTGAAGTCTTCACTTCTTAAACTCCGATATTTTTTTCCTTTGCCTCAAGACATTAATGGAAGAGTAAAAGGATGGAAATCTCGTCATGAGATTCATCCACTCGAAACTCTTCCCATTTTATTTTTCTTCACAGCCAACTTAGTCATCTTCCTAATTTGAGTGTCCTTTCTATTGCATAATTCATCCCTCGACTAGGCCTTCCTTGCCAATAACATTCATGCATACGATGATTATTTCAATATACACATTGAAAATGTGAGAGAAATTTTGGTATCATCCTAAAGGCGTTTATATTATAACAGCATCTGTAGGTCATCAGTAGTGTACGAATTTTTAGTAATTTTATTATAAACTTATATTCAATTATATAATCATGATTAGTTATTATTATTATTTGATTTAGACATACATATGACAATCGATAAAGTTTCTTTGATAAGCTTGGTTTGACTATAAAGTATATGATTCTGTTATAAAGAGGCTTCTAGTACTTATGATTTTTTACTTTGTCTATTATTGTTTATGGCTTTTGGCTTTTTTGTTACTTGGATACTGACGCAATTACACAGTGAAGAAAATATTGAAATTTTCCCAGTGATTTTAATTCCTACTTAACTATACCATATTATATAGCAAGTAATAAACTGAATAAATGTATGGACGAATAATATGACTAAAAATCATAAAAGGTGATATTTATTCTCTCTGGAACCTTGCTATTCATAGGATATATGCAGAGCTCACTCTTTATTTAGTCTCGTTGGAAAAAGAAGAGCCATCATCCAGTGGCCTTTCACTAACTCTGAACTGGTGAAGTATAATAAGGTAAGTCGCTATAAAACCACCAATCTGCAAATTAAATAGAATCTCATTAAACAATATCTATATATATTCAAGCTTAAATAATGTTCACCATTATAAAAACTTAATTTCACATTCAAAATTATACCAATCAGTGCCAATGTGAAGCGCTTAAGTAGGGTTTATTTGTTCAGGAATATAGGTGGAAGAGAAATCGACCTTCATGTACTCATATATATGAGAATATAGAAAGACTTGTTCTGATACATAGATTGCTTAGGAAATGATCGAACATGGGATAAATTTTGAGCATTGCGTGAATATAAGCTCTGCTGCTCAGCATGGGAATAATGGCAAGACTTTGCCTTGAGCAACATTAAGTTGATGTTAGCGATGAGATGTATGTAGGAGGATGTTGTTATCTATTGAACATGATAATGTTGTGGTTAGAATATCTACTCTCTTCATTAGCAGACATATATAATAACACGTCTATGACAACATGAGTTTATTATAATCTTTTTATGAAGCAAAATATACTTACATCAATGAGTCTAGCTCTGGAGGCTATGAAAAATCCTCCGATGCTGCATCTGGGAAAACCATCCAGAATATCTACGATGTATGTCAACTGGAAAATTCAAACAGCAATGATGGCAAAAGACGGAGTGAAGACTGACGTACTCATTTATCTCAGTAATAAATTTTGTAAAGTCTTGGTGGTAATAATTAGATTCATAATAAGGGTTCAATAAAAGGAATATTCAGGTGCAGGTTCCTGCCCATGGACAATGCCATGAATAGAAATTTGCATGTAAAAAAAAATAATGCTCATATGTGAAATTTGAACAGTATTTAAATGCTTTAGATCTCGTCTCTTAAAGAAAATGAATAAAAATGTGACCACCATATCAATATAAGAATAAAACATCTTCACTAATACTGCTTTTGATCACCTGATTCTGAAGTTCAGGATCAGTAGTTTCCATTCTCAACTGAGACACCCTGAAGCGCAACTTTTTTAACTGAGAGAAAAAAGAAACATGGTGAAACATGGATTAAAATCTTGCCAGAACAAGAATAAATAGAATATATATGAAAAAAAGCTTATTAACATCAATATTATTAAGCAGTTCTATTTCAATCTAATCATTCAAAGCAAAATAAAATGCAAATTTCTCAAATTGATAACATCAACATATGCATATCAATTAATTGATACACACACACACACACACACACACACACACACACACACACACACACACACACACATATACATATATATATATATATATATATATATATATATATATATATATATATATATATATATATATATATATATATATATATATACATACATACATACATACATACATACATACATACATACATATATACATACATACATGCATACATACAAACATATATACATACATACATACATTAAGTCTAAAAATGGAACCGATCAGGAGACGGGAAGATACGAGCTTTGGGCTCTTTTCCGTAAACACAATTAGGTAATCACAATTAGGTAATCACATACATACATACATACATACATACATACATACAAACATACATACATGCAAACATACATGCATGCATACATACATACATATATATATATATATATATATATATATATATATATATATATATATATATATATATATATATATATATATATATATATATATGTATATATATATATATATATATATATATATATATATATATATATATATATATATATATATATATATATATATATATATATATATATATATATATATATATATATATATATATATATATATATATATATATATATATATATATATATATATATATATATATATATATATATATATATATATATATATATATATATATATATATATATATATATATATATATATATATATATATATATATATATATATATATATATATATATATATATATATATATATATATATATATATATATATATATATATATATATATATGCAAAATAAACTGCTATACCACAGCACAATATGAAGCAAAAAAAGACCCATAGACAAAATACAAAAAGAAGCAATGATGTACTATATATGTTACGACTGGAGTCAAGTTGTAATATATATAGTACATATTCGCTTCTTTTTGTGTTTTATTTATGGGCCTTTTTTTTGCTTCTCATATATATATATATATATATATATATATATATATATATATATATATATATATATATATATATATATATATATATATATATACACACACACTCACACACACACACACACACACACACACACACACACACACACACACACACATGATGGGGCCTCATTAAGATTGTTATACACAAATGCTGATGGATTAGCTGTTTAGGCAGTAGAATTAAAAGATAGGATTCACAACAGTAAGGCAGATATAGTAGCAATTACAGAGACTAAGTTGAGTGAGGACATAAACAGTGTCACAGTTTTTCCTAAGGGTTTCAGAATACTAAGGGTTGAAAGATCTGAGAGGACTGGTGGAGGGATAGCACTGCTCATAAGTGAAAGGATTCAAGTCGAAGAAATAAACTTGGCTATAGAAAGTGAGTTCAAGGAATTTCTTGTTGCTCGCATAAATACTGGGTCAGAGAGCATTATAATAACTGTTGTATACAACCCACCAAGGAACCAAAATAGGCTTGAAGTTTATGAGGAAAGTCATATAGGTACTATTGAAGTCATAAACTCAGTTGTTAACATGGCACGGGAAAAAAATGTAGGATTTTGATTATGGGAGACTTTAATCATAAAGAGATAGATTGGATAAATCTTGACCCACACAGTGGTGAGGACTCATTCGGGGCAAGATTCCTAGATTGCGTACAAGGGAATTTCCTACACCAACATGTAATGGAACCAACAAGGGCCAGGGGTGGGGATGAGCCATCACTACTTGATCTAGTGTTCACAGATAATGTGTTGGATATTGAAAAAATTGAGTATGAACCACCAATTGGAAAGAGTGACCACTGTGTGTTGTTGATGGAGTATATCATTGAAGATATTCTTCCTGAGAGTAGAGGCACTGAGGACATGAGGAGGAACTATCGGAAAGGAGATTACATCAAAATGAATGAGCTTTTTGCAGTTATTGACTGGAGAACATTATTTTACAACAAATCTGTACAAGAAATGTATGACATCTTTTGTGAGAAATATGGGAAGATAGTAGATTGCTGCATACCTGTCACCAAAGTAGGTGTAATTCATGCCAGAGAGAAATGGTTCAATAATGGGTGTAAAAGAGCTAAGGAGTGGAGAGACAAATGCTGGAAAAGGTATAGGAGGAGAAAAAACATAAATGCCTGGCAAACCTACAAAAGAGCAAGAAATGACTACCTAAGTAAAAGGAGAGAGGCAGAGAGAGACTATGAGAGGGACATCACCAGGAAGGCTAAAGAAAATCCCAAGCTTTTCCACAGCTTTATCAGAGGAAAACTGAAGGTGAAAGAACAGGTTTTAAGGCTAAAGAGAGCGGATGGAAGCATCACTGAGACGGATGAAGAGATATGCAAAGAATTGAACAAGGAGTTTCAATCAGTATTTACAGTAGAAAATACCCCACCCCCTCAGATTGCAGTGATAGAAGCTCAAGGGCCGGTATTAGAGAACACCAACCTTACAGCCACAGAGGCATGCAAAGCGCTGAAGGATTTAGATGTTCATAAAGCTACAGGTCCTGATGACATATCCCCTCATGTGCTTAAAAAATGCGCAAACACAATATCAGTGGCACTAAGTTTCATATTTAAGGAGTCACTGGAGTCGGGGGAGATTCCAAGATGCTGGAAACAAGCAAATGTGATACCTATCTTCAAAAAGGGAAGGAGGGATACGGCTCTGAACTATAGACCAGTTTCCTTGACCAGCATAGTTTGCAAAGTTATGGAGAAACTACTGAGGAAACATATCTCTCTTCACTTGGAATCCTTCAACTTTTTGTCAGTGAGGCAACATGGCTTCAGAGAAGGTAGATCAACAGTAACAAACTTATTAGAATTTTATGATGAGGTAAGCCAAATCTTACAGGAAAGAGAGGGCTGGGCAGATTGCATATTCCTAGACTTCCAGAAAGCGTTTGACACTGTTCCACATGGGAGACTTATTAGGAAGCTGCAATCAATGGCTAGAATAGGTGGAAATGTTTTGGAATGGATAAAAACTTACTTAAAAGGAAGGGAACAGAGGGTTAGAGTAAGACACTCAGTGTCTGAATGGAGAAGAGTTAGTAGTGGAGTTCCACAGGGTTCAGTTTTAGGGCCACTTTTGTTCCTTGTATATGTAAATGACCTACCAGAGTCTGTAAATTCATTCATGAATATGTTTGCAGATGATGCAAAGATTGTGAAGAAAGTAAAAAACGAGAACAATGGTAGAGAACTTCAGGAGGATCTAAATAATCTGCATGAGAGGTCAGAAAAGTGGCTAATGAAATTCAATACTTCAAAATGTAAGGTAATGAGAATGGGTACAAGTGCAAGAAGGCCCAAGCTTGACTACTCGGTGGCTGGAGTACAACATCAAGAGACAGAAAATGAGAGAGATCTTGGAGTAAACATACTGGCAGATTTGTCTCCAGAAATACATATAAATGGCATAGTAAGGGCAGCATATGCATTCTTATCAAATGTAAGGGTAGCCTTCAGGCACATGGACAAGGAAATGTTCAGAAATATTTATGTAACCTATGTGAGGCCAAAACTGGAATATGCAGCCCCCTTTTGGAATCCGCACTTGAAAAAGCACATAGCTAAGCTTGAAAAAGTTCAAAGACATGCCACGAAACTGGTGCCAGA
Organism: Halocaridina rubra; assembly: GCA_037179515.1. Taxonomy (NCBI): domain Eukaryota; kingdom Metazoa; phylum Arthropoda; class Malacostraca; order Decapoda; family Atyidae; genus Halocaridina; species Halocaridina rubra. Next base: position 4,928 of record JAXCGZ010009692.1, on the reverse strand, counting down.
AATACGCAATCTCAGTTATGATGAGAGACTGAGGGAATTAGACTTACCATCACTCGAAGCTAGAAGAGTGAGGGGGGATATGGTGACAGTCTTTAAATTCCTTCATGGTTATGATAGAGTGGATAGGGATCGATATTTTGATATGGCTGGCTCTAGAACTAGAGGTCATAGTTTGAAGCTTCGTAAGAAAACTTGTTTGCAGGATGTAAGGAAATACTTTTTCAGTGTAAGAGTAGTTGATAATTGGAATTGGCTAATCGAGGAGGTAGTTAATGCTATCTCAATCCATAGTTTTAAGGACAGGTATGATAAGTATCACTAAGTCTAAAATGGAACCGATGAGGAGACGGGAAGATACGAGCTTTGGGCTCTTTCCCGTAAACACAATTAGGTAATCACAATTAGGTAATCACACACACACACACACACACACACACACACACACACACACACACACACACACACACACACACACACACACACACACAGGCAGCATATGCATTCTTATCAAATGTAAGGGTAGCCTTCAGGCACATGGACAAGGAAATGTTCAGAAATATTTATGTAACCTATGTGAGGCCAAAACTCGAATATGCAGCCCCCTTTTGGAATCCGCACTTGAAAAAGCACATAGCTAAGCTTGAAAAAGTTCAAAGACATGCCACGAAACTGGTGCCAGAAATACGCAATCTCAGTTATGATGAGAGACTGAGGGAATTAGACTTACCATCACTCGAAGCTAGAAGAGTGAGGGGGGATATGGTGACAGTCTTTAAATTCCTTCATGGTTATGATAGAGTGGATAGGGATCGATATTTTGATATGGCTGGCTCTAGAACTAGAGGTCATAGTTTGAAGCTTCGTAAGAAAGCTTCTTTGCAGGATGTAAGGAAATACTTTTTCAGTGTAAGAGTAGTTGATAATTGGAATTGGCTAAGCGAGGAGGTAGTTAATGCTATCTTAATCCATAGTTTTAAGGACAGGTATGATAAGTATCACTAAGTCTAAAATGGAACCGATGAGGAGACGGGAAGATACGAGCTTTGGGCTCTTTCCCGTAAACACAATTAGGTAATCACAATTAGGTAATCACACACACACACACACACACACACACACACACACACACACACACACACACACACACACACAGGCAGCATATGCATTCTTATCAAATGTAAGGGTAGCCTTCAGGCACATGGACAAGGAAATGTTCTGAAATATTTATGTAACCTATGTGAGGCCAAAACTGGAATATGCAGCCCCCTTTTGGAATCCGCACTTGAAAAAGCACATAGCTAAGCTTGAAAAAGTTCAAAGACATGCCACGAAACTGGTGCCAGAAATACGCAATCTCAGTTATGATGAGAGACTGAGGGAATTAGACTTACCATCACTCGAAGCTAGAAGAGTGAGGGGGGATATGGTGAAAGTCTTTAAATTCCTTCATGGTTATGATAGAGTGGATAGGGATCGATATTTTGATATGGCTGGCTCTAGAACTAGAGGTCATAGTTTGAAGCTTCGTAAGAAAACTTCTTTGCAGGATGTAAGGAAATACTTTTTCAGTGTAAGAGTAGTTGATAATTGGAATTGGCTAATCGAGGAGGTAGTTAATGCTATCTCAATCCATAGCTTTAAGGACAGGTATGATAAGTATCAGTAAGTCTAAAATGGAACCGACGAGGAGACGGGAAGATACGAGCTTTGGGCTCTTTCCCGTAAACACAATTAGGTAATCACAATTAGGTAATCACACACACACACACACACACACACACACACACACACACACACACACACACACACACACACACACACACACACAGGCAGCATATGCATTCTTATCAAATGTAAGGGTAGCCTTCAGGCACATGGACAAGGAAATGTTCAGAAATATTTATGTAACCTATGTGAGGCCAAAACTGGAATATGCAGCCCCCTTTTGGAATCCGCACTTGAAAAAGCACATAGCTAAGCTTGAAAAAGTTCAAAGACATGCCACGAAACTGGTGCCAGAAATACGCAATCTCAGTTATGATGAGAGACTGAGGGAATTAGACTTACCATCACTCGAAGCTAGAAGAGTGAGGGGGGATATGGTGACAGTCTTTAAATTCCTTCATGGTTATGATAGAGTGGATAGGGATCGATATTTTGATATGGCTGGCTCTAGAACTAGAGGTCATAGTTTGAAGCTTCGTAAGAAAGCTTCTTTGCAGGATGTAAGGAAATACTTTTTCAGTGTAAGAGTAGTTGATAATTGGAATTGGCTAAGCGAGGAGGTAGTTAATGCTATCTTAATCCATAGTTTTAAGGACAGGTATGATAAGTATCACTAAGTCTAAAATGGAACCGATGAGGAGACGGGAAGATACGAGCTTTGGGCTCTTTCCCGTAAACACAATTAGGTAATCACAATTAGGTA